>JAODAL010017061.1:0-78864 GCA_025379985.1 Phyllomedusa bahiana
TGCCCCAAAAATTAAAATTAGTTTCTTCCAGAGCCGTTACACAGTTAGGTGGAGTGGGCATGACTTTTCTGAGAAGGGTATCAAAGAGTCAAAACGGAATGATCGTCCCTGCCGGGTTTGTTTCTGAACGAAAGGAAAACGGAACACGCAAAAGACTCCACGCCTGATGAACCAAACAACAGGAAATCCAAAAAGCTAGCTCTCGTATCAGAAACAGCTATTTAAAATCCTCTTCTTTATTGATATAAAAATTAAAAAATATTGCTTATAGACACGGCCATATTATCAGCAAGATATTCAAGGCAAAGGCTGACGCTTTTCAGACAGATAAACAGTCCTTAGTAGTAGCCACTGACTAAGGACGGTTTATCTGTCCGAAACGGGTCAGCAGGTCACTATGTTAAAGCCTTTGCCTTGAATATTTTGCTGATAATATGACCATGTCTACAAGTAACATTTTTACATTTTTATACCAAAAAAGAAGTGGATTTTAAATACAAGATCTGGCTTTTTGGACTTTCTGAGAAGGGGGTGTGACTTCATACAAAAAGGGTGTGACCTATGCAAATTTTTGGGGCAGCATGATACACACAACGCAGCTTCAAATCTCCCTTTTAGCCACTTTCAAAAGTTGGCAAGTATGCTTAAAATCCAACAAACTCCTATCTGATTCATATATTCTATTTGTCTGCATTTACTTGGTTTCAGAACAGAGCTCTTGGCTATGAAATTATTTAACCGGTTATTATGTAATATACATCCTCATTAATTGTCAGTTTACAGAATAAATTAAATTTATGCCAACTAACTAAAGCAACTTCTAATTGCAACAATGAATGAATCAGTCAAATACTGCTTGTTTAGTTATTTCACTCTGTATGCATTTGATACATATAGAGTTACATTATGTTACATAAATAATTCTGTGGTAAATTTGCTCTTTGTTACTTTTATAGAAAAATGTTACATTCCTATAACTCAAAGGGGTTGTCTGGGACTTAAAAAACTTTGTCCTATGTGGCAGGATAAGAAATACAAAAAAGAAGCCTACTCACCTGTGTGACACTCCCTTTCCGACCCGGTGGTCTTCCCATACATCCCGAGTGCACAGTAAAAGTCCTTTGATCATGTGCTATGTGCAGCCAATTACAGGTCACATGCACATGATCGCTCTGGCCTTTGATTGGCTGAATATAGCACATGAACAATGGACGTTCACTGTGCAGCAGAGATGTACCGGAGAACCACCGGGTTGGAAAGGGAGCATCACGCAGGTGAGTAGGCATGTTTTTTCTATTTCTAATCATGCCCCATAGGACAAACTAGCTTTTCTAAGTCTCAGAACACCCCTTTAAAACCATTAATAATGTTGTAATTTTTACTAACTGGGTATTCTTTTTTTTTTATCAAGCGCCATTACTTTACTTTATTTTTCCATCAACATATCCAAATGAAGGCTTGTGTTTCATGGGACAAGATTTTTTTTTATAGGATCACGTTATATGCTATATAATGTATTAGGGAGCCTGAGAAAAAAAATGTGCAGTGAATATACATTTAGTACAATTTTTTTCTGCTGTTCTTATGGATTATACTGTGTGGTATAAATGACATCATACCTTTACTGGATGTCAGTATAATTCTAGCACTACAAAATGTAAATAGTTTTCAGCATGTTTTAAACACTTTTTTTTTACCATTTTCTGAGACAAATCACTTTTTATTTTTTGTCTATAGACCTGTGTGAGGGCTCTATTTTGTATGCTAAAGATTAGTTCTTATTGGTACCAATTTTCTGGTTTCCCTAGTGTTCTTGATCACTAGGGGGCTCGATCACTTGTACTCAATGCTGCAGTACTAATGCTTTGCAGAATAGAATACAATTAATATTCTCCTCTTACACTCTGCCTAGTTTTTTTTTATTTTTTCATTATTAAAAACTTGAGAAGAGTGTGATTTTTAAATTGTGTCCAGAGAAAAAGAAAATCAGGTAAGCAACTGTCCCCATCTAATCCATTTTCTTTTGTACCAACAGATTAGATTCCATGCTTATTATCATTCACCATCTACAGCCTTTCAACCTAGACTTACAACAAAAGTATATTCGTTCTACTTTTACTGTACTCTGCTTTTTCAACTAACTAGGATATTCTCAAGTTGCCTCAAATCTGTGTGTTTAGTATATGAGACTAGTTTTTGGATTGGGTTATTATTTGACAAAGTTTGAAATCGGGACGGTTTTTATGGGTTGATCGAAATTTTTTGTTCATGCGATAATTTAGGTTAAAATCTGTTGCCTCACTATTAAGATCGCGCCATTTTCGCCGTTCCTGGGCATTTTTTGGGGGCCAGCAAATCAGCTTACAGAATAGAGCAGGGTGAGATGTGTGTGCGACGTCATGAACTGGGATGTGTATGGTTGTGATTGGCTGGAAAAATCACATGACCTCGTTTTATATAGAAACAGCGTTTCCTGTTCAGCCTCAGTGTCTCTCGCGTTCAGAGCAGAAGGACGTGCGCTCTGCTTGTTTTTCCAAACCAGCTCAGCGAAATTATTCTATTTTTTCCACAGAGAAACCTCTACTATTAGCTGTGATCCTTACAATTTAGTTAGATTAGAGATTGGAAATTTATGTAGTTAGCTAGAGAATTTTAAAGGAGCATCTACCGCTGTAAAGTCATGGGGGGGGAGCGGAGGGGGGTCCCCCCGGGCGAACACAGACAAGCTCTATAAAGAATACTGGATAAAGTTCACCAAGACTTAGTGTAGACATTGCACTGCAATAGCTTTAATATTAACAGTTTTCTATTGAAATATTTCCTGGATATTGGGCAGCCTGAACTTATAGGATACACTTTTTTATATCCTATAAGTTCTAGTAACTGCAGGTCTCTTTGTTAGGTTACAAAACTCCACTTTTATTATCAGTATACATTTCAGATAGGTGTTCATTTTCAATTTTGCCCATTCCACCTTTGTTGATATATCCACCTTGCACTTAAATTTGAATCCAGCAATTTTATAGTCACCACAGGTGAATTGAAAGGTGCCAAAAATATCTTGTATTTTACGAATACATAACAGATACGTGTTTTTTTACTTTGGCGCACTACAGCTTTGTTCATTGAGGCACCTTGCACTTACATCTGAATCCAGCAATTTTATAGTCACCACAGGTGAATTGAAAGGTGCCAAAAATATCTTGTATTATAAGAATACATAACAGTTACGTGTTTTTTTGACTTTGGCGCACTACAGCTTTTTTTTCATTGAGGCACCTTGCACTTAAATCTGAATCCAGCAATTTTATAGTCACCACAGGTGAATTGAAAGGTGCCAAAAATATCTTGTATTATACGAATACATAACAGATACGTGTTTTTTGACTTTGGCGCACTACAGCTTTGTTCATTGAGGCACCTTGCACTTAAATCTGAATCCAGCAATTTTATAGTCACCACAGGTGAATTGAAAGGTGCCAAAAATATTGTGTATTATACGAATACATAACAGATACGTGTTTTTTGACTTTGCCGCACTACAGCTTTGTTCATTGAGGCACCTTGCACTTAAATTTGAATACAGCAATTTTATAGTCACCACAGGTGAATTGATAGGTGCCAAAAATACCTTGTATTATCCGAATACATTTCAGAAACGTGTTTTTTTACTTTGGCACAGGCCAGCTTTGTTGATAGATCTACTTTGCAGTTATATTTAAATCCAGCAATTTTGTTTTGATTTGAGGGATTTGAGAATAGCTGTGATTTGCCATATTTTAATAAGAGACTTTCCAAAACTCTTCCATACCTTCTCAAACTTTTAGATTTCTGAACATGGAGCGAAATTCAGGTGGTAAGCGAGCAAAGAGGGGGCTAGGACATGGAGGTAGAGGTACGAAAGAAGGTGCTCCTTCCAGTGCTGGCGACAACATGCATGCCAGCGGATCGTCAGTTGCAGGACCGTCAGGCCTGTCATCGCTGGGTCAGGGCCCTGTGAATCTCAGAAAACGAACAGCGTTCGCCAATCTGTCCTTCAGTGGTTAATGCAACCTGCATCCAGCAGTCTTACCTCCTCGTCCTCCCAGTTACGGCCACAAATGTCGTCATCAGCATCAACAGCATCCGTCCAACATGAAGCAGCCCAAATGTCAGCTCGTGTACCCACCACTGTGGATAATCCATTTTCTGAATACCTCTTTGATGACAAAATGCGGTTGGGGACAGAAAGCACGTTAAAAGATCAAGAGGCCAAAGAGGATGATTTTCTCTGCTCTGACGCCCAGTTACTGATGCCATCAGAAGAGGAGAAGGAAGCCGGTCAATCGGCAAAAATCCGGGGTGGTCGGCAATGCCTTGCCGTCCCTCTTGCTTGTAGCCCGCAGCTCTGGATGCAGAATGTCAGGACGACAAAGTCACCTGTGTTGATGATGATGATGACGACATTGCGGATCCAATGTGGTCTTTTCAGCAGAATTTGCTTGCGAGCGCTTCATCACTGGACAAGGAGGAAGACGATGGGGTAGTGTCAGTACGGGTTCCACCTCAAAAAGGGAGAGGGTGGTGGCAGAAGTCCGCTGATATGATTCTGCCAGCCACGGTCAGCGCAAACCCCGCTCCTCGCTTATCGCCGGTCAAAAAGGTCCAGGACCCTCTCAAGCCTGGGCCTTCTTTGACCAAGCCTCTGATTCACCCAGCGATGTCATATGCCGCATATGCCGTATATGCATAAGTAGAGGCAAGAACCTTAGGTGGTTAACCACCACTAACATGTCTAGTCACATGCAGCGAATGCATGAGTTGAAATGGAGGCAACACTTGGCCAAAAAAGGCCAGACTGACGCCGGGCCTCCAACCACTGTCACACCCTCGGGTCTCCGCCCTCCTCCTCCTCGCCCACCAACCTAAGCGTTCCTCGCTGCCCATGTCTCTCAGAGTTATGATTCAGGGTTTCAGCCTCCGCTTCAGCCTCCACCGTCGCCCGAGTACCCCCAGCACCACCAGGGGACCCATCCTCCCCCTTCTCTTTCCGCCAGTTTGAGACCTGCTTTGCCGTACAGCGGCCAGTCTAGCAGCCAGCCTTCTGTCTTCCAGGTTTGGGAGCAGAAGAAACACTTTAACCCAAACCATCCCAAAGCCAAAAGCCTGAATGTCGGCTTTTGCCAGGCTTTTGGCATTGGAAATGTTGCCTTTCCGTCTGGTGGACACAGATGGGTTCCGCCACCTCATGGCCCTTGCCTGCCCCAATTTACCAGATCCCGAGCAGGCATTTCTTTGCCAGAAAAGCCGTCCCTGCCCTGGCCAGCGATGTGTCATCTAAAATTTCAACTCTTTGTCTGCTTTCTGGGGGAAAAAGTCCATTGACCACCGACACATGAACTAGGAAGCACAGCCAAGGCCGCTATATCTCTGTGACAGTCACTGGGTGAGCTGGGTGGATTGTCTCTGGGGGTGACGGTTTGGCTCTCAGGCTCGGCGCACGCTTTTAAAAACCCGCAGGGATGGTGCAGGGTTCTTTCCCCCAAGGTCCTCTGGTGGCATTACGTGTCCAGAGAAACCAGGCCGTGATGAAATTAATCTGTCTTGGAGACCGTCCACACACATGTCATGAACCTTGTTGTCCAGAAATTTCTAAAGAGCTACCCGGGTCTGGACTACCTGCTGAGGAAGGCTCGAAGTCTAAGTTCGCACTTCCGCCGTTCGCCACCCTGCTTGTCCGCCTGGCTACGTTGCAGCGTCAGCTCGGCCTCCCCGTCAAACCATCTCAATGTTGACGTGGCAACACATGGAATTCCACCCTCCACATTGCTCCCAGCGTTTGGGTGGCAGCAGCGCAATGCCATTACGCAGTACGAAGTGACACATGGCCTGACAAGCAGCGGTCCACAAGGCCCGACAGTTTCAAAATTTCATCGGTCTTCATTAGGCAGTGGTTCGGGGTCCAGAGCTAGTGCAAGGTGGGCCGATCAGCTCTCTGGGGGCATCATCTCGGCAAGTCAGGGCTGTGTTGAAGCTGTGCCAGATGGCAGCGGAGGAGGAGGAGGAGGTTTTCCCTAGAAAACCGACGTTTACCGACGTCTGCCTTGGAAAGAGGTTGGCGCGAATTTGAGGCGGAGGAGGAAGGATGAGGAAGATTCAGTTTGCTAGTGCCCCTCGCCGAGAGGCTTGGGAATCAAGGCTCCATCTCTCACATGAGTGCTTGGAATGCTCCATTTCCTCAAACATGATCCTCGCTTTAAAGGGCCCATAAAAAATGAACAACAGTTACGGGGTGGCCACCCTTCTGGATCCCCAGTAAAAAACAAAACTCAGCACTTTCCCTTCAACCCACCCAAAAATATAGTAAAAAGCAGGAAAATGGGGGGACCGGGGCTGATTGATCAACTGGAGGACATCTGTTGCGTCTGCTTCACTTTCCCCCCAAAATGTCACGGTGGAACAACTCTAGCTCCCCACACCCATAGAGGTGTTGCTGCCCAGCAGCCAGCATCCATATTTTGAGCGGACCTTCGCACAGCTGGGGGGAGTCATTACAGACAAACGCATCCGGCTTTCCACAGATAATGTGGATCGTTTGACTTTCATCAAGATGAATCGGGCCCATGGATCTCTGATGTGTTGTTGGCCCCAATTTGCCAGAGGTCACCGATTAGTTGCCGGTCTATTTCACATTCCTCTTCAAACAGAAATGGTCCTCTTGAAAAATGTTTTTTAAAATGATCATTCTTACTGCAATTTTTATTCTCTTTTCCCAACAGTTATTTTGCTGGTTTTGCTGTGAGGAAACTGTTTAAAAAACAGCAAAGGGTTTTATGACAACACCGTATTCCATTTACTCACTTTAAACTTTAGAAGTTTTCGCAAATTTTCAATGGTTTTGAGGTCATGTTTCTGTGAGATTTCAGCTATAATTATGGTCCTTTGGAACAGAAATGTGGCTTTTAAGTGGCAATTTCTCCTCACAATTTTTTAATAGTGGCTGAGAACTCATATTTATAATTTTTTGGGGTCATGTAGCTGTGAGAGATACAGCAATAATCATGGTCCTTTGGAACAGAAAAGTGGCTTCTTTTAAGTGGCAAATTTCTCCCTCACAATTTTTAACAGTGGCTGAGGAAGTCATTTTTATAATTTTTTGGTGATGCTGCTTTGAAATGCAGCAATATACAGGTCCTATTATAAAAAAATTTTGTTTCTAAAAAGGGCATTTGTTCTTCACAATTGTCCAAAGTGGCTCAAGGGTCATGCTTTGAATTTTTTGGGGGCATTTTGCTTTGAATGCTTTCTATTACTAACAGGTCCTATTATAAAAAAAATGTTGTTTCTAAAGACATTTGTTCTTCACAAAATTGTCAAGAGTGGCTCAAGGGTGATGGTGCTGTCAGAAACAGGAAAAGGTAGGACACTGTTAATGGACACATATTGCAAAATGATCGTTTTCCAAGATCTTTAACATAGCTATCAATCCCTGTATTGAGACAACCCATTTAATACAATTAAAAAAAGAGAAACAAGACAAAGGTGGGATTCCATCCTATTTAAAAATGTGTTTTCTAGAATTAAACTACTAAAAACTTGCATGTACAAAATAGCTGGTTAAAAAAATTCCTCTGAATTGTAAAAGGGAGGTAAAGGAAAACTTTACCAGATGTAGGTTATTCCGAGGCCAAGGAGTATGGAGCACCGACAGAGAACAAAGTAACGAGACAAATTACTCCAGCACGTTGAGTTTAAAATGGAAAAAAGGGAAAGCCAAGAAAAAAGGGCACCTGGGTTTGGAACAGGGGCGTTAACCACCAGTATTTCCAAGTGAAGCTCAATTGGTCCGCACTCATACGGAGGGGCAAGCGCTAACCCAGGACAGGGGACAGTATATGTCCAGTGAAACTAAAATGGTGGTTGAAAGACTCCTATTTCTGGCACTTTTTAACCTGTGGGTCAGACAGGTTTAAAAGGTCATTTCTGCGGTACAGGCAGATTTAGTTAATGTCCAGTTCAACTAAAATGGTGGTTCAAAGACTCCTTTTCCGGCACTTTTTAACTGTGGGTCAGACAGGTTTAATGGTCATTCTGCGGTACAGGACGATATAGTCAATGTCCAGTGAAACAAAAAAGGTGGTTGAAAGACTCCTTTTTTCCGGCACTTTTTAAATGTGGGGTCTGCAGGTTTGGGGCTCATGCTGTGGCCAGGACAGGTATAGTCAATGTCCAGTGAAACTAAAATGGTGGTTTGAAAGGATCCTTTTCCGGCACTTTTTAAATGTGGGGGTCATGGGAGGTTTGGGGGCGCCCTGCTGTGGCCCAGGACAGGTATTTGTCAATGTCCAGTGAAACTAAAATGGTGGTTTTAAGACTCCTTTTTCCGGCACTTTTTAAATGTGGGGGTTTATGCAGGTTTGGGGGGTTATGCTGTGGCCCAGGGGCAGGTATAGTCAATGTCCAGTTTAACTAAAATGGTGGTTTTAAAGACTCCTTTTTCCGTCACTTTTTAATCTGGGGTCATGCAGGTTTGGGGCTCATGCTGTGGCCCAGGAGAGGGATAGTCTATGTCCAGTAAAACTAAAATGGTGGTTGAAAGACTCCTTTTCCGGCACTTTTTAAATCTGGGGGTCATGCAGGTTTGGGGCTCATGCTGCGTTCCAGGACAGGGATATTCAATGTCCAGTTCAAGTAAAATGATGGTTCAAATCATACTGCCTTCTGGTACTTTTTAATTTGTGGGTGATGCAGGTTTAAGGGTCATGCTGGGGGTACAAGACAGGGATAGTGAATGGTGTGTGATTTTTTTCTGTGGCTTTTATAACCTAAGTGTGTTGCCTAAGATGTAGCACGTATCCATTTGACTGTTGTGGATGTTAATTCCAGCTTCTCCTGCCCTGTTTGGGTGTAAGAATGAAGGTGTTGTTGCTCTCCCATAGACTTTAATGGTCATCGCTCATAATCGACCACTCACTATTGACTATATTGTCGATGATGGTCGACTATCGACCATCGACCGATGTCGATGGCCAACGTAATCGCTCAACACTATATGAGATACATCTTCACAACTAATTTTCACTCACTAGCATAGAATCAATTGTAAATTAGAGACAGACCTTGCACATGAGGAATACTACTGAAACATGCCAAATACAATTTCTAAGGACTAAAAGTACCGCTACTCCTCATATACAAACATGCAACTTATCCTGAAACGTTATCTGAAACTTTAGGTATCCTTTAAATCCAATGACTCACAGGTGATGCCACTACATGTAGCAGTTTGATATCTATATTCTATCATGTTTGAATGCATACTATAGTGAAAGCGCAAAAGAGGAGGTTACAGGGGTTTAAAGAGAACTTGCGTATAATATGCACATATTACAGTGTATCTGGTGTACAGAGAAAGTGACCAATGAGAATGCAGATAAACAGTGCAGATAACATCTATTCCAGCAACTGTTTCCTGTGATTGGCTACAAGCAGAACAAAAATAAGTTATTGGATCTCCTACACGTTGCTATTAAGCTAAATATATCACTCCAAAAAACAAACGAAAAAATATTTTGGTGTCTGCAATGCGCTGCGGGTTTGTTACTGTAAGCTTGCATTCGAGTTGCAGCCACATCTGCCTGTACCTGCGCCAACTATTTCACATTATTTAGATGTACTGACAATTTTTCTTTATTTTCAGATTGGAAGTGGCTGCTCCCATTTCCTTTGCACTCCATCTACCCAGTCACACAGTTTTTATTCAGAATATAGCTGGAACCATACTTACCAAACCTTCAGTCTTTTGCTGGAAACTCCCACAAATTGGGAAGTGAAAGGGACAGGTTTTATGCAAACCATGGCCCCAGATGGACGTTCCAGGTGGATTGGCGGCTTTCTCGGAGGGGAGCTGAAAGTTCTTAGGGCGCATCCCCACTGCACAGGACAAATACCGGCCGGTTTGCCGGCCGGTATTTGTCCTGTTTTGCGCCCGTCCCCACGGCCGCGGGGGAGGGGGGTGGGGTGGGGAGGGAGGGGCGGCTTTTCTCCGCGATGAGCTGAGAAGAGCCCTCCCCCCCCCTCCCATTGAGAAGCACAGATTCCGTCTGAAAACCGGACGGAGGATTGTGCTTCTACAATGTTTTGCCGCCGGACCGCCGGCGACAAAACCGTCCGACGGCAAATTGTGCTCATTTTCAGCCGGTTTTTCAGGCGGTCTGAAAAACCGCAAACCGGCTGAACAACCGGCCGAAAACCCGTGCCGTGGGGACATGCCCTTAGAATCAGACAAAACAAAATTGTCAAGTAATGCTCTGATCCTAATGAAAAGCTTGAAGACTTGGAAAAGCAATGAGAGAGGCAGGTCTGTATATTATAGGTCCCCATACATATGAGGTCATCTTGTCTTGTTGAATGACCCCTCACAATATGATTAAAATATGCTCTAACAACCTCAGATTTTAAAATATACTAGATAAATCAATAATTAAAGGGGCTGTCTCACAAAATTGTATAAAGCAGCTTTTATTCTTGTATCTTGTCTCTTTGTGGTCAGGCTGTGGGTTATTAGCATATCCAGCTCTGTATTCAAAGGTCTGCTAATTACTCTGACACTAGAGAAGGAGATGTTTATCTAAAGTCCAGAGAAGCTTCAGAGCTAAAGTGAACAAACGTAATGAATCTCCTTTGTTAGATCAGATAACACTCAATCTCTCAAGCTGCCAACAGTTCTGTGTGCTAACCTGTGTGATGATGCCATCACTGCTATCAGATAAGACAAGCAGCGGGGTGAACAGGGCAGAGCTGGTTGGTAACCTAGAGTAACCTGAGTACACTGAGAGCAGATAAAATCACTTTTATCTCCTCAAGAAAGAAAAAATAAAGCAATATATTTGGAAAAGTCATTATTTACTGTTCTCTACGTGTTAACAGATAATCTTTGTAGTGAGACATCCTCTTTAAAATTTAAATAATTAGTTTATTAAGTGTTTATCTGTATCTTGATATCTACAAAGTGCTGGTATTTTGCTTTGTTGTGTTTGCAACTGGCTTGCAGCCATGAGAGTGTACCTGTTTCATTTTCTTCACATTTTTTGGAGGTGGTGACATTTTTTATGAGGGATTACAACATAATCACATTTAGACATCACCATCATGCAACTGATATTTGTATACAATAATGAACATAGATTACTCCATTAGCTCCTAACATAGATGATATAAGCAAGGATACGGATTACTACCTTCCGGTTGACCGAGTCCCTTATTTTCTAAATGATATATAAAAAAGAAAATCAATAAATCGCTACATCCAAAAGGACAAGAAAGTACATGTTGTTTCAAATATAGATCATACATACCGGTAGAACATAAACTTTAAACTAAGTACACACTTTTTTGACTGCATCATTGAAGTTTAGCTGAATGGATCCATTAATGTATCAATGGATACATGAATGCTCATTAAAGCATCCTCATTTATGAAAAAAAAAAACTTTTGTTAATTTTTCCTTGTCTCTTTCTGTGTCTCATCTATCTCTCGTTAAAAATCTTTAGAGTGGTGCCTACTAGTGTTGAGCGATTATTATTGACAAAGTTGAAATCGGCGCGGTTTTTATGTTGATTGGATTTTTTCGATCACGCGATAATTTAGGTTAAAATCTGCGCATAATCTATTAATATCGCGCCATTTTCGGCGCTTCCTGTCATTTTGGCGGCCAGAACAGGTACAGAACAGGTACAGTCTATGTCCAGTTCAACTAAAATGATGGTTTAAAGACTCCTTTTTCCGGCAATTTTTAATATGTGGGTCATGCAGGTTTAATGGTCATTCTGCGGTACAGGACAGATATAGTCAATGTCCAGTTCAACTAAAATGGTGGTTAAAAGACTCCTTTTTCCGGCACTTTTTAATTTGTGGGTGATGCAGGTTTAAGGGTCAGGCTGTGGTACAAGACAGGGATAGTAAATGGTTTGTGTTTTTTTTTTTTTTGTGGCTTTTATAACCTAAGTGTGTTGCCTAAGATGTAGCACGTATCCATTTGACTGTTGTGGATGTTAATTCCAGCTTCTCCAGCCCTGTTTGGGTGTAAGAATGAAGGTGTTGTTGCTCTCCCATAGACTTTAATGGTCATCGGCGATAATCTATTATCGACTATCGGAAATCGTCTTGATAATTGCCGATATCGACTATCGACCCGATGCCGATAGTCAACGTAATCGCTCATCACTAGTGCCAACTTCTCCCATGCTAGATAGGTTTGCCTTCAAACAATGTCTAAAGATACATTTCTTTTTAACCAACAGAGTGAGATGAACTCCCTTACTATTCACTATATGTTGTATATCACTGTCCTCTTCTCCCTCTGATGGGGACCATTTTTGTATTTTTGGATATGCATGGTGGATTGTCTACCTTCATTTTGGTTGTGCACTTAATTTATTTGTTTTAGTGTTTTTTTATTTTTACTCAAAACAGAGTATAGCTTGGTACTGTTATGAGTCGCCCTGCAGCCCGCATGGAGGGCTGTGGGTGCACTTGTGTCCCCTCTCTTTTCACGCTGCCAGGGACGTGTGGCGCCACAGTCCGAATGTCAGGCTGCGGACACACTCGTACTCCAGTCCAGTATTTACTTCCCCATGCTTCTGGTCCCCTGCTCTTCTTTGCGGCCAGTGTACATATCCTCCTCTGCTTCCCTGCCAGATCTATAGTACCCAGAGCTTTAGAGAAAGTATTTCATTCGTGTTCCTGTCTTGCCATGTATTTTTAGTGTCCTTGAAGGGTGCACACTAAAAAGAGATACACGTAGAAAGGAAGGTAGGTTGCACTCCAGCGATTGAAATTATTTAAAATTTTTATTTTTTGCAAAACTTTAATCATTCCAAAATGGCAAACATAAAAGCCGACTTCATATATGGTAATCCATATTAGTACACATTATATCAAAGATTCTAATAACAAGACGTTTCGATCTAGATTAGATCTTTTTCAATAGAATCTCCATTCTTTAAATATCACTCATTTTCCTATGGTATATCCTTTACAGACCATCATATGTGTCCATGATTATAAAGCCAGCAATGCCGTGTATTTTGACTTCTGCCTCTGCCCCCTGACCACATTCTGTCTGCCCTGATCTTTCTGCCTGTCCCCAACCACAAGCCTGTCATACAATTCTGTACCCTGCTCTACCTCGACTGTCACATCAGGGGTAGCGACCTGGGGTTTTCTTGTCACAGCAAGCCCAACCTGCCTTGTGGAAGGCTCTGGTGAAAACCTGGAGCCCCTTAGACTCCGCTCCCTGATGTGGCTTATACCACCGCATGGGGCGTTCCAGTGGATCTACTAATTATGGTCCTTACAGTTAGATCTGCCCATGGATCCCGTCACAGTGCCCCTGCCAAATATTCGGGATATCACAATGAAACAAATCGCCCAGCAGATGCAACAAGTTAACCAGTTTACTACCATGATGTATCAACTCCTTGCTGTCCAGCAACTACAATCACTACCAGCTGCAACTCCTCCACCTACAATTCCGACTGCATCTCTCCTTACCAACAAAATATGATTGAAACTCTAATGCCTGTATGGGTTTTATTACGTAGAGCACCATGCATGTGGAACTCATGGCTACCCAGTTTCTCATAGAATGCTCCAAAGTGGCTTTTGTGGTCCCCGACGACGAGACTGTCACGGATTTTGTACCTCACTCCACCTTGGCTACCGCCACAAGCATGTCGCTTCAGGGGTTGCAACTTGTGTTGATCGAACCGTACGAGAAAAGTTAATTTCGAGTCAAACATCTCGATTTTCTTGAACTCGAACCAAACATTTTACTGTTCGTTCAAGTAAATGTTCGAGTTCGCATTGGCATTCGACACACCATTTTAATAGCTTTCAACGCCTTTCTGCACTTTTGCCGGCCATCCAATCAGTGCAGAGCACAGAGAAGTGTCAAAAACGTCATCGCTGAGGTGTAGGGTTCTCACTGTCTGCTAAAATCACATGACCATGTTATATATATTTCATTGTATTGCGTTCTGAACGCCATTTTCAGCTCACTCTGTACTGTGCACACTGCTCTCTGTCTGCTTGCTTGCATACAGGCACAAGATTTGTTTTTTAGCAATTTTACACAAGTAAAGCTGTTATTTAGATTATTTAGGTAGTTAGTTGGAGGGGGGGTGTGCAGCAAGCTTAGGGAATCAAGACTTAGATAGCATTTTTCTCTCCATAGCCATCAATAGTTAGGGAGTTTGGTATTGATGGCTGCATCTTTCCCACACCCAGAAGCTGTTATTTAGCGACATTTGCAGTCTCACATAAAGCCTAACTTCATATAGATGGTATATGTTATACAGAGTGCTTGGATTTGCTAAATAAAATCAGTGTGCCCAAAAGTTCAGGTTTTTGCAGTATTGGGGGTGAAATAATTTTATAACACACTGTCTCCAATTTTCCTATACAAAGAAATATATTTTAAATAGTGGTTGGTTGGTGAAAATTATACCGAGTGGAGAAAACTTCATTTTTGCAGATTTGGGGGTTCAGTAACTGTATAACACACGGTCTCCAAGTCTCCTATAATATTGCCATTTCCAATACCAGTGTCTTCTTATTTGTCAAAAGGGCTTTTGGACCCCCTCAGGATGCAGGGTCCCGTAGCAGCTGCTACCGCTGTACCTCCTATAGCTACACTCCTGCTTGCAAGATGTCCTTATCTTTTCAGTTAGCCATTGAAAGGAATTAAGTATTTTAGCCTCTCAATTTTTTTCCGTCACCTTAGAGCCAAATTTTCTTCACTAAGCTTGGGTTCCCCAAAACCAGTTTATTTTTTATTTGGATGGTAATTACAGCTTTTCCGCACCTGTATAGTTATAAAAATTAACCCGAACATTTTCTCCCTTTGACTTTAATGGGTTTGAGTTTGAATAGAACCTCGAACTGAACACTTTACTGTTCGCTTATATCTAGTAGCAACCTGTATATCTAGTAGCAACCTATATCACAGCAAGCCCAACCTGCCTTGTTGCGGACTCTGGAGAAAACTAGGGCCCTTCTTAGACGCCGCTCCCTGATCTGGCTTGCACCACAGCTTGCAGCAGTCCAGTGGATCCACTACCTACGGTACTTACAGGAACCACATGCTCTGAAAAGTACAGGGCCTGGTCATAAAGGGAGCCAAGTCTGCATAATATATATGTAGGTCCACATCTGAGGTCACCTTTCCTTTGATAATCCCTCTCAATTTGATCAAAATCTGTGATAAGAACCTTAGATTTTCATATTTATTAGATGAAGCATTAATGTAAATTGAAAAAAATATATATATTTAAGGTTTTTCTGTCTCTTGGCATCTGCTGAGTGCTGCTATTTTCTGTGTGTTTAAAAAGATTCAGGAAAAAAGTCATAACACTCACTGAACTGGGAACAGGAGCATGTTCATTCCTGTTAGTACCCCCCAAAATCCAAGAAAGATTTCAATACAAATCATGCACACACTCCCTGTAGCCAGTAGTAGAAAACATGTTTTCTCCTTACTGACAAACACCACACGTTGCAATGATACAATAATCTCCCCTTTCTTCAGGAATATAGATATTATGGGCGACAAGTACAGATGTTGCAGAGTACAGCTTGACCGTGATATCATGGCTTTTCGTGTTATCTGCTCTGATCTGTAAACAAAGGACATTGAAAAGCATTGATAAAGGTGAGATAACATTCTGTGCTGTGATATCACAGTGCAATATCTGTTGTGTTTAGTTCTGCTACATCTGCACTGTATGTATGGGGCGCTGCACTAGTTTTTGGGCTGAAAGGACGCCAGACTACTGGCGCAGTCCTGTTCACGAGATTTATAATCAGGAGCTCTCCAAAAGTAGGCGCATTTTGCGGTGCCTGCAGCACTTTGTAATGCACCCAAGATGTAGGGGTGTTCTGGAGGAATGTCGTACCACAACTCTGTGCTTCTGCTCACTTATGACAGGAGGATGGCAAAACTAGGCACAAAACATTTAGAACAGGCACACCAAGTTAATAGTGGTCTACCTGAGCCTGAGTTGTCATTTTGGAGCTAGAAAGTGCCTAATCTATGACCCGCAGTAGAACAGGTTCATAAATTCAGATGCGCTCTATACTACTATTGCAGACAAAAAAATTGTCCGGGTGCCAAAATTCATACATGCGCCCTATGTTCTCAAATTCCATCTCCTTTTAGAAAGAATTGACACTCACCAAATCACAAGGTGCCAGGTCTCATCCTCTATTGTGCAACGGCTGATGCTGCATGCATTTCACAGAACCAAGACACAACATACATATAGCAGTCTGTGGCCTGCTCTGAATGTGCTCCACAAGCCATGAGTTTACTTCTATCTGCTGGATTCCAAGTCAATTAGGTTTGGTTCTGGCTGATGAAACCACCTTATAGATGTGTTATTATTAGGCAACAAGAGGACAGCGCCAATATATTCACTTTTATCACTCTACCGTTTTCATCTATATCTCTTTTAGCCCTCTATATAGTAAAATGATAGAAAGAAGCAGAGAAACACATAAAACAATAAAGGCGACATGTATGATCAGTGCTGTGCCAGTAGTCTGTCGTAGCCCTGTCCGACAGACGTATGAGCCTATCCTATGCCAAAACCCGGCGCATTCTGCGACAGACCTGCCAGCTAGTCAAGGGGGTGTGGGTGGGTTGATGTTGAACTAAATTCGTAAGACGCTCTACATTTATGAAGAGGTCACGACAAAATGTGGTGGAAACCACCAATCCATACCAATTTCATAGTGGTCAGGCTGAGACACATTTTACGACATGCAGCACTTTTTGGAGTGAGAATGTGTCTCACAACGGCACACATATATAAAGTTCTGATGGACACTTTCATACACACTGACAAATGCTGCACTAACCTACTGAGAAGTATGACTGTAGAGGCGGCTCTGCTTTTCATACATGTCTGCCTAAGTGTTGTGTTTTATAAATGTCATCCATTATTGCTTGATGTCTTGCATTAGTAAAAACTGCATTCCGGACATACCATATGTTATGTGAACTGTGAAGACAAAGAACCTGTGACAGTTATCAAGGAAAATTGTTGGCTTTCAAGCAATACATTTATAGTAACCATGTTTTAGACTGTGCTATCATTTACTACCACTAGAAGTCACTGCAAGACTTTTTTGCCAAAGGAAAAATTTCACAAGCAACTTATGACACGTTCATAGACAATTAAAATGATTGATCCCAGCCTTCAGAATCAAGCAGTTGTATTGATATAATATTGGTAGCTTTAAAGATGGAATTGATCCTTAAACTTCAGCAGCCAACATAGCAGGCCTAAATGATCTACAGGATTTTAGGTGTCATAACCAATGAAGACTAGCTAATTACATGGAAGTGATGAAAATCATAGCAAATAAAAGAAGATGATTCTATGAAAGTAGCTCCGTAGGTTTGCAGGTTTTGCTTCTTAGACAAGAAAATAACACATTATTTACAAGTCTCATTGAACATCCTTGTCGCCAGAATATATGGTCACTACTGTAACTGCCTGGAAACATCACTTCATGGAGTTTTAGTTTTGGACTAGAAAAAAAAATTATTTTTCTTTTTTTTTAGTTTTTGAGAAACAGTGCCGCTTCTGCACTTTGTTGGGTATTGCAGCTATAGCTGGAATGGTTTTCTGTGTCTGCTTTTACCACCGTCTATTAATTAACCCTATCCACCTACTTCTGTTTCAGTGTGTGGCACCACCATAACTCCTAGGCAGCAGGTCCCCTGTCTTGGGGTTATACTAGATTCCGATCTGTCCTTCATACCATATATCCAATCCCTTGCCTGCTCCTGCCACCTGCACCTCAAGAACATCTCCAGAATCCGTCCTTTTCTCACTGTGGAAACAACTCAAACTCCCATTGTGGCTCTTATTCTTTCTCGTCTTGACTACTGCAACTCCTTGCATATCAGTCTCCCTCTCTGCAAACTCTCCCCTCTCCATACTGTCCTGAATGCAGCAGCCAGGATCATCTTTCCAGCTGCTATAATGATGCTTCTACCCTGTGTCAGTCACTGCACTGGTTGCCCATTCAGTATAGAATACAGCATAAACTAATCGCTGTCACAGTGCTGCACCCCCCTTCATCTCCTCCCTTGTCTCAGTCCATAAACTCTGCTGATGATATTAGATTACATGCCTCCAAAATCTGACCCTCCCATGCCTGTCTCCAAGATTTCACAAATGCTGCACCAGTTCTCTGGAACATGCTTTCCCATACGATCAGGCAAACTCTTAATCATCATAGTTTTAAGAGAGCCCTGAGCATACATTGTATTAGGCAGGCCTACCAAGATCCCTAATTACTAACCTCCACGTTCTGTCACACATTTCTGCCACTCCCTGCACTTGGGCACTCACACACTTATCTGTATATAGATGTACAGTCTGGGTTGCAGGTTCATCCACTTTTATGTTTACTACTCCATATTTATGAAATATTTCTAGAGCATTATGTAAACCAAGCTCTTCTCACCGTTTGCCCCACTCCTATACCCACATAGATTGTATGCTCTCACGAGGAGGGAGACTTTGGACTCATTGGACTCATTGAAGAGTTCTTCCTCTCACCATCAAGGTAATAATTAGTAAATGTCAGTGCACAAATTAGATATTTTGCCCATATTCAATGCTTTGGAGCTCTCTTAGGGTATATTCACATGACTTATTTTGCCACGTATTTCGGCGTGCACTTCGCCACGTATTGCGCTTTATACGCGGCAAAATGCGTGCCACAATTACGATAATCCATAGCTCTCATAGAGAGTTATGGATTACGCGTCGTCTCTCCGCGCGTACAATTGACAATGAATGTCAATGGGGTCGGCTGGGTGCCGTGCTCCCTCCGTGCTTTGGAATTACACACTGATCAGCGCGCGGTTCACAAACACACGGCGTGTTGCGACCCCCAAAGATTATATAACTGAATGGAGAACCGTCACACTTGCACTCGGCTCTCCCTCTGTTTTATGGGAATTTTAAGTTTAGCCAATCACACCACCCACCTGTACTTGGAACTCCCATAGAACAGAATGGAGAGTTGTGCGCAAGCGCAACCATCTCTCCATTCAGTTCAGTAACTTTCGGAGGCCGTTTCTGAGATGGGTGTGGGTCACAGAGGTGGGACCCGCACCCATCACACTTTGATGGGATATCCTAGCAATATGCCATCAAAGTCTATGGTGGGACAAGCTCTTTAATTCCAGCTTGCCCTGTGGCTGGTGATTGTTTTATGGCCTTTTTTCCAGAAGTCGAAAGTGGATGTTTATGGGGAAAAGACTTATAAAAAGTCTCCTTCTCTTTTATTAATGTTGTGTCTCATAACCTTCTGTGATGATGGTGTCCATATAATCAATTTGGAGATGATGGGGGAGATGCTTAAGGCTATGTTCACACGGCATAATTCGCTTTGACTCCCGTGATGCGGGAAGGCCGGCAGATATTCATTACTAGCGGCCTACTAGTATTCGCCGCTAATAATTGACATGTCACTTATCTCCCCCCGCGTCGTATTGTCCGAGCGGGGAGAGGAGATGTAATCCATAGTTCTCTCTGAGAACTGTGGATTACCGTAATCACTAGGGCGTATCTCGCCCCGTATTTAGTGCAGTACAGTGTGAAATACGGGGTGAAACACGTCCCAGTTTAAGCCGTGTGAACATAGCCTTAGTCTTATTATCTTGGCAGAACAAGGAATTAATCAGACTTTAACATTATAAAAAGACACCAGAGCAGAAGGGCTAGTCATCATTGCCAAAGTACATTGTATATTTTTCTATAGAAAAGTTTCTGAAAAATCGATGCAAATGCTCAGTAAGAGCAATTTTATCTATAACGCTAGTTCTTTATAATTGAATCTCTGTGCAAGAGTTAATATCCATAATATCCTTATTTATATTCTGTGAATGGGCTATTGTTCTCTTGGAGGTCTGATTCTGGGACAACACCTCTATCCTCATTCCATATGGTCCCTTAAAAAGGGCTTTTATTTTTAGGTCAGTTACTGTTCCCATGGGAGGTTTTATGTTTGTTAACTGTTCTTATCTCTTTCTCGTATTTGTCCATTGTGATTTTTTTCTGTAATATTTTCTCTGTTGCAATCTGAAATGCTATCCACATTACTTGTTTGTTCAAATCCTGTACCTGCTACTTTCTTATATCCCCTTCTTGATTTCTCCATAAAGTCATGTATGTAACCTGTTTCGTCATCTTTCTGATCGCTATGATGTTTCATTTTCTTTTATCCTCTTTTTTTCTACTTTTTGTGGGAGACCTTTCTGAAAGGGAAAGTGGTATTATTTCTATACTACTATAATTGTGACACTTTCTAATAGCTCTGATTCAGCTTTTCTGAATATGTTTTATCATTAACGTACATTTAGACTTCTAGAACATGTGGATAGGACTTTTCAGGCCTAGTTTTTTCAGTAAATAAGTGGAAATGGAGGAATTCTCAGAGTAGGGAAAACCCATATTTTCATAATATGTTAATAAGTTGCAAATTGTCACTCACTTTATGATAGAATTATGCAATGTCTTACTATGGTCCCTATTACATAACCACATTCTTTGCTTTTTATGAGCATGCCCGGAAATATGAAGCTAATCAAATAGCTCAACCCCCATTGCTATCTCTGCCTCCATTACTAGTTCCACCTCCATTGTTAGTCCTGGCAATGCTGATTCAACCATTATATGGTCATTGGTGTAGCTACAGACTTGGCAGCGGTGGCACTTGTGATCGGGCATCTGAGACTCATAGGCTGCCCTCACCACACAGCTTTAGCTGCACTGCTTGTCACATATACCTAGCTATGCAGTGATCAGAGCTGGTATTTGCATGGCTCAGAAGCAGGCCGATTAACCTCCTGGATGCCACATCTAATTACGGTTGCCATGGCAGCTGTTATGTCTGCCATATAATGAAGCCTATCAAGCCCTGGCAGAGCAAGGGTCTAAAAGGCTGCACCGCATTGGCACATTATATAGCAATACAGGAATGTATCGCTATGTATTATAACAGCAATCAAGTAATTGCATAGTCTAGTCCCATATTGGGACCAAAAAAAGTAAAAAAAAAAAGTTTAAACATACAAAGGACAAAATAAATGAAACACAAAAGCACTTTTTCTCCAATAAAACAAAAACACTTAATTTAAAAAAATACAAAAAAAGTTTACATAATAGTTATTGTCGCTTCTGTAACAATGCAATCTATAAATCTTTCAGCCTCACAAAAACCAGAATAAAAACTGATCAAAAACGTATCTAACCTATAATGGTAACAAAGAAAATATCAATTTATTTCGCAAATAAAAAGCCTTCATACAAAAAAGTTATGATTCTAGGATTGTTGTAACATAAAAACTCTTTTTTTAATGTCTTTACGTGGCAAGTATGATTTATTCACCTGAGATGGGGCCTGTAAAAAGAGGTGTGGTCTGTAAAAGAGGGTGCTTTTTCTTCAATGGGTATTTTTAATTATTTAAAGGGAACCTGTCACATAGAACATGCTTTCTGATCTGTGGGCAGCATGTTATGGAGCAGATTTATATAAACTTCTGTGGGGAAATAATTCAGTAGAACTTTTAATTCATACATTTAAATACCTCTTCATTCTGGGTTAAGGAGTCCAATGGGCGGTGTTATCTGCAATTGACAGCCTTCCCTGTATGCACACTCATACTAGGAAGGCAATCATTCATTGATGACACTGTCTACTGTCTACAGGAATTTAAATAATACTATATAAATCCTACTGAATATTTCCCCACAGATACTGTATATACCAATCTGTTCAGAACCTCCTGCTCTATAACATGCAGCCTGCAGATCAGATAGCATGTTCAATATGACAGGTTCCCTTTAACCCCTTTGTTCTAGCGGGAAGTACGTTTCTGCAAATGGACATATGGGTACGTCCTGGCGATCATGTGGGGTTACAAGCGAGCTTCGCACAATCACGACATGGGACAATCGGTCTATTACCGCTAGCCTCATGCTGCATCGCCCACGGCCAGAGTGAGCTCCAGCTGCGGGTGATTAACCCCTTAACTCCGACAATCTTAATACAGCTAAGTCGCAGGCAGGAGGAGTGAACTCCTTCTGCCTACTCTCGTCACAGCTGTCTCTCGTCTCCTACCAGACAGCCCGGGACATGAAAATCAGGTCTTGGGCTGTCTGTGTCATCACCATGCCCGGCAATGCCTTGTGGACATTGCCAGGCAGGGTGATTGACTAGTCTCCATGTCGCCATGGAGACCAGTACACAGCAGCAGTGCTGTGTGCTGATCTCTATTGTATCAGTGATCTGAAGATCGCTGATACAAATCCCTTATGAAGAAAAGTTAAAAAAGTGTTAAAAATTGAAAAACAGTGAAAAAAGTGAAACACAAACATGAAAAATAAAATAAATGCACATACACCAACCTTTTCCCCTTTACAAATGACAATCTCCCCCAAAAAGATCATAAATAAAGTACACATATTTGGTATCGCCGCGTGCGTAACGACCTGTCCTATAAATACGTCATGTTAATTAACCCACACGGGTTGAATGCCGTAAGAAAAAAAAAACAATCAAAGAATTGCAATTTTCATTCGTCCTGCAGCACATAAATGGATTGAAAAGCGATCAAAACTCCTTACACAACTCTGTATATGGAAGAATAAAAAAGTTATGGCTATTAGAAGACAGCGATGCATAAATATTGTGTGTCACAATAATCACACTTTTTTTTAAGTCTGGAAGGGAGAGGCATGGACTGCACATCCTCACAATATATGTTGAGCTAATGCTTCTCAGCAAAACTTTACAAAAATTAACAGGAGGTTCTTAGCATATTTTTTTATCAAAATGTATTAGCCCACTTGACACTTCACGGTGACCCCTATAAAGTGGGTCCCTACACTAATGGATATAGCACTGCATGGCGGCCACCGACGCAGCAAAAGCCACACAGATGAGGGCACAGCCCAGTGGCCTAACAGCCCCACTGCTGCCATACCTAGCCCCTTGGCTCTGGGCTGCACCACCACACCAGCACAGCATCACAGCAACAATGGCCGCCATGCGGCACCACCACCAAAAAAGGAAAGGTTGACACAGCGTACCTCTTCTGGGCTCCCTGCAAACAGGCTGAAAGAAAAAGGGCATTAACCCTTACACTTTTTTAAGCGCTTCAACATAAAAAAACTATATAAATTGGGTATCACCGTAATCGTATCGACCTACAGAGTAAAACTAACTTGTCATGGCTACTGCACAGTGAGTGCTGTTAAAAATAAAAATAAAAACTGCAGGATTGCAGTGTTTTCTTCAACCTACATTCCAAATAACTTATTTAAAATTGATAAAAAAAAAGTCTTGTCCCTACAAGAATGATACCAATAAGAACGTCAACTCATCACGCAAAAAACAAGCCCCTACACATCCCCGTATACAAAAAAAAGTTATGGCTCTTAGATTATGGCGATGCAAAAACTTGTTTTTCTTTATTCTGTAAAAGCAGTAAAACATAAAAAAAATATAAAAACTGGGTATCACTATAATCATATCGACCTGCTGAGTAAAGCTAGCATGTCATGTTTACCGCACAGTGACCGTGGTAAAAATAAAAATAAAAAACACTACCAGGATTGCTGTATTTTGTTCAAAATGCCTCACAAAAACCTCAATAAAAAGTGATCAAAGAATCATATGCCCCCCATAATGGTACCAATATAAACATCAACTCATCCTGCAAAAACAAGCCCATAACCAGCTCCATATGCGGAAAAATAAAAAAGTTATGGCTGTCAGAATTTTTTATAGACATTTCTGTTGTGTAAAAGTAATAAAACATAAAAAACTACATAAAAGGTATATCATTGTAATTGTACAATCTGCATTGTAAAGTTATCATGTCATTAATACTGCACGGCGAACGCTGTAAAATTGAAGCCCAAAAACCAATGAAGGAACTGCGTTTTTTCCCCACATTTTCATGTCCCAATGCTAAAAAAAACTATGGAACAATAGTTCGCCCAAAGTGGTTACTTCTGGAAGGTTTCACCGGTTCTGGTACTTTGGGGGCTTTGTAAATGCGACATGGCCCCACCAAAATCTGCATTACAAAAGTGAAATAACACTCCCTCTCTTATACGCCCTACCATGCGCCCAAACAGCAGTTTACACACACATATAGGGTATTGCTGTACTTGGAAGAAATTGCGCAACAAAATTTTGGGTGCTTTTTTCCAGGATTCTTTGTAAAAATTAAACATTTTCAGCGAAAATTGCAGATTGTTGGGAAAAAAATGTCTTCAATTTCACAGCCTGATGCAAAAAAAAGTTGTGAAACACCTGTGTGGTCAATATGCTCACTATACCCCTGGATATATTCCTTAAGGGGTGAAGTTTCAATATGGGGTCTTTTTATGGGTGTTTATTAAGTTTTAGCCTCTTAGCAAACCTGAAATGGCGCCTAAATAAAATCATAATGAAAATTAGATCCAAAGTCCAGTAGGTGCTCCTCCTATTCTGGGGCCTGTGGTTGAGCCAATAGAGCACTAGGGCCACATATGGGATATCACTGAAAACAGCAGAATCTGGGGAATCAATATAAAGTTGCATTTCACTGGTCACATCTACCATATTATTGTGAATAATGGATAAAAAAAATCTGCAAAAAAATTTTGAAATGTCACCTCCACTTTGCTTTAATTCCTGTGAAACACCTAATGAGTTAACAAACTTCCTAAATGCTGTTTTGAATATTTTAGGGGGTTTAGTTTCTTAGATGAAGTCATTTATGGGGGTATCTAACATGCAGGCCTCTCAAAGCCACATCATAACTAGACTGGTCCCTAAAAAAATGTTTATTGCAAATTTTCTTGAAAATGTGAAAATAACTACTAAATTTCTAAGCCCTCCTAATGTCATAAAAAATGGACATTTAAAAAAATTATGCCAGCCTACAGTAGACATATGGTAGATGCTAGTTATAAACTACTTTGAGTGTACATGCAGAATTTTTTGATGTTTGAAAATGTTTCATATTTTTCACGATACTTAGATATTTTTCACAAATAAACAAGGACTTTTTGGACCAAAATTTCTTTCAAATTTAACGCACAGTGTGTCACAAGAAACCAGTCTCTGAATCACATGGATAGGTGAAAGTGTCAAAAAGTTATTCTCACATAAAGTGACACATGTCAGATTTCAAAAATTGGGCTCTGTCAAAGAGGCCAAAACTGACTCCGGCGGTAAGGGGTTAAGTAGAAATAATTGTCATCAGCACGCTACACAGCAAGGATCACCAAGTATAAAACCTATTGTTAAAAAGTAAAAGTCTACAGTTGTGAAAAGCAGCTTCCTGAATGGAGGTCGCCAAAAGTTGAATTTTGCACCAGGGCTTATGTGTCTTCAGCTATACTCTTGGCCCTGATACTTTATTTAGATTATGGGTGTCATGTATGATTGGTAGTTGCGCCTGTTTTCTGGCGAAAACTGTACCTCTCAGTGTCGAATCCCCTGTCGGACGCAGGGATGCGATGTTAGGCGCAACCTTCGCCACTTTCGGCTGCGCCTATCATGACGGGGCGTGCAATGGGAGCGCCGTGGGCGTTCTGGGGCGGGATGCAGCAAATTCGAAAACTCCGAGGCATGCATGATCGCGGGTCGGCAAAGTGAGGCGCATTGCAGCGCTCTACAGCTCTGACAGGCAGACCTAGTTGAATGTGGTCTATCTGAGCAGAGAAGTCGAAGTGGAGCGCGGTATTCTTGTAATGCGCTCGAGTTCTACACTTACAACAGTACACTACTACAATAAATGAATTGTCAAGAAGAATAAATAATTAAGCAAGAAATCCTGCTTGGCGGACCACAGGTCCCAGCAATCCTTTTGTTGGATATACTGAATTGCCTTAACCCTTTAAGGTCTAAGCCTGTTTTGGAGTTTAGGACCAAGCCCTTTTTTTCAAATCTGACATGTGCCACTTTATCTGTGAATAACTTTTCAATACTTTTAACTATCCATGTGATTCAGAGAATGTTTTCTCGTGAAACATTGTGCTTTAATTTAGCAATTAATTTTGGTCGATAAAATCCTTGTTTAGGTGTGAAAAATAACAAAATGTTGTGAAAATTTGGAAAAATTTGCCATTTTAAAAGTTAAAAAATTTCTGTGTGCAAGACACATAGTCACACCAAACAAAGTAGTAAATAATGAACATCTACCATATGTCTACTTTGTGTTGGCATCATTTTTTTTAAACATCTTATTATTTTTTAAGACATTTGGGGAGCTTTGAAATTTAGTAGCAAATTTTAAAATTTTCAAGAAAATTTGCAGAACAGATTTTTTTTGGAACCAGGCCACTTCTGATGTGGTTTTGAGGGCTTGTATGTTAGAAACCCCCATAAATGACTCAATTTCAGAAACTACACCCCTTAACATAATCAAAACAGCATTTAGGAAGTTTATTAACCCTCTAGGTATTTCGCAGAAATTAATGAAAAGCGAAGGTGAAATTTCAAAATTTTAACTTTTTTGCAGAGTTACGATTTTTGTTCATTATTCATTGGAACCCCGTAGATTTTACCAAGAAATTGCAACTCAATAATGATTCTCCTTATTATGCAGTTTTTAGAAATATCCCACTTGTGGCCCATATGTGCCTTTTGACTCTTCCACAGGCCTCAGAATTGATGGAGCACCTTCTTGTTTTAGAATATTTTTCAGGCTTTATTGGGGTAGTGACAGATGTGGGAACAGAAGTTACAAACTGTCTTTTTAACTGATCAGACAGTAATAACAATATGAGTGAGGGGAACAGGGACTTGGCAATGAAGGAGTTAATTTTTTTGTGTGTTTTTCACTGTATGAGCCAGTGATGATCACTGGCAGAAAATTGCTGGAACTTGAAAGTGGCAAACTGTCTGATCAGACAGCTGCCACAAATAGATCACAGAGGCAGTGAAGTGATTAGGCAGTGGAGGGGTTAATAAAATATTTCAGGCTGGGCACTCGGACCCAGCACAGAAATATGATCTCCTCACTCTCTCTCACAGAACAGAGCCTGGGAAGTGGATCAGCTGTAATTGTTGAGTCAGCAGACTGACTGACCAATCCCAGTGATCCTCCGCAGGGGACTGCAATGATTGATCACCTGCTGTGTAGCTGTGCTATTTAGTTGTCAGAAACAGCAATTAGCATAGAGCTTTCACCTTATCTCTGCACAGGGAGACAGAAAGCTTGCATGACCTTCCTGCACGTCATGGTGCATTAACAGGCTGTGAACCATGACCTACAGGAACGTCAGGGTGCCTTAAAGGCCTGGTTCACATGGCTTATTGCCGGCGTAATTGTGGGGACGGATTTCGCCCCCCCAATTACGCTGGCAGCCGTGCAGCGGGGCGGGGGGCCGGCAGCTCGCCGGCCCCAAAGACTGTCATTATCTATGCCGCGTACGCGCCGGAAATAAATAACATGTCGCATTCTCCCCACCCGGCGGATTCGCTGAGCGGGTAGAAGAGACGGAATCTATAGTTCTCTATGAGAACTGTGGATTACCGTAGTTACTTGGACGGATTGGAACCGTACTGCAGCGCAAATACGGCGCGCAGTACGGCTCCAATCCACGCCCAAATAAGCCGTGTGAACGAGGGCAAAGGGTTAAACTTCTAAGCAGCCCAAATAAATCTAAAATTGTTGTTATGGAAAATGTTTCATAAAACATCTGGACAACATCTGCATTGGCTTATGTGATATTAAATTAGTGTAATTTCCACGGACTTTCGAATACATTTTGTAGTGGATATTTTTTTCTTTGAAGCTAGTATATATATTTTCATTAATGTTATTGTAAAAAATGTATTAATACATTGATTTAATTGTTCCAGCACTTGGATATGTCTGTTTATTAAGTAATTTATTTCAATGACCAATCCATTTTATTCTTCATACTGTGTAATATATTTCCGACGCAAAATCTGTTCTCTCCTAAGAAAACATTCTCCACTATAAAAAGTATTCCAAAGTCCGTGACAATTACACTAATTTAACATCAAATAAGCCAATACAGATGTTGTACAGATGTGAATTTTTGTCTATTGTTTTATTAAAAAATGAAGATGTATTTGTACAGATGTGAATTTTGGTCTATTCTTTTATTAAAAAATGAAGATGGATTTGTACAGATGTTAATTTTGGTCTATTGTTTTAATAAAAAATGAAGATGTATTTGTTCTTCATTCACATTTTATTCTATTTTGTATGTCCAGCAAGAGCCAGCACAGCACAGGTCTGGCTGGGACCTGTGGTTCTCCAAGCAGGATTTCTATGTTCCCAGGGCTTAGTTCTGGACGTATTTACAGACATATTTACGTCCGTAAATACCTCACCAACTGAGCCTCAAAGTATGACCAAGTGGCTTAGACTGGCGACCTCTGGGAAATCTGGACGTATGTATGGTCGTATTTACGAAGTTCGACTTGACGTTCGTCATGCCATTTGAATAGTTTTCAGCTCCTTTCTGCACTTTTGCCGGCCATCCAATCAGTGCAGAGCACAGCGAAGTGTCAAAAACATCATAGCTGAGGTGTAGGGCTCTCATTGGCTGCTAAAATCACATGACCATGTCATATATATTTCAATGTATTACGTTCTGAATGCCAATTTTCAGCTCACTCTCTGTTCTGTACAGACTGCTCTCAGTCTGTTTGCTTGCATGCAGGCACAAGATTTGTTTATTAGCGATTTTAAACAGGTTGTTATGGGGTGTTCAGCAAGCTTAGGAAATCAAGATTTAGTTAGATGGCATTTTCCTCTCCATAGACAGCAATAGTAGGAATTTTGGTATTGCTGGCCGCATCTTTCCGACACCCAGAAGCTGTTATTTGATGTAATTTGCAGGCTCACATAATGCCTAACTCTCATATACATGGATATATATTATACAGAGTGCTTGGATTTGCTAAATCATACTCAGTGCCCAAAAGTTAAGTTGTTGCAGAATTGGGGGTGAAATCTTTTTATAGCACACCGTCTCCACTTCTCCTATACAAAGAAAGATATTCTACAGAGTGGGTGGTTGGTTAAAATTATACTGAGCGGAAAAAAACTTCACTTCTTGCAGTTTTAGGGGTTCAGTAATTGTATACCACACCGTTTCCAAATCTCCTATACAAAGAAATATGTTTTAAATAGTGGTTGGTTGGTGAAAATTATACTGAGTGCAGAAAAGTTAATTGTTGGCAATTTTGGGAGTGAAATACCTTTCAAATATACTGTGTGGTATTGTCATACAGATATATATCCAGGAAATAGAGTTCTCTCTGTTGCTAGATCTTACTCAATGCCAAAAAGTGTAATTTCACCAAATTTTAAGTCCACATAATGCTGAAGTATACCGGTGCGTTATTGTGATCCACTTATATATACACTTCTCTCTTTTGTATTCCATATATCTTGTGCCATGCGCAGGGCTAAAATATTTAGCTTTTGAACATGGTGAGAACTAAAGGTGGTAAGCGAGCAAGAGGGGCGTGTGACGTGGTGTAGAGACATGGCACTCCTTGCACAGCACACAAGCGAACACATCGTCAGTCGCAGGACCGTCAGGCCTGTTATCACTTTCTCAGTTCCCTGTGCGTCTCACTACTGAACAGCGTCGCCAATCTGTTCTTCAGTGGTTATCAGACCCTGCATCCAGCAGTTTTACCTCCTCTACCTCTCTGTCACGGCCACAAATGACATCAACATCATCATTAGCCCAACCTGAAGCAAACATGGGCCGAATGTCACAACCCAATATAAAGACCATTCCAAATAATGCATATTGTGAAGAGCTCATTAATCACACAATGCGGTTGGGGTCAGAAGGCATTTCAAAAGATCAAGAGGCCAAAGAGGATGATTTACCAGGGCTGCCATCAGTCATCTATTAACCGTTTCAGGGTCCAATGCAGCCAAATCAAATGGGGCCCCCACCATTACTAGTTCCTATTTTTTAACATATTAGTGGGCCCTTTTTTGATTAGGGCCCCTGACAGGAGTACTGCCCGTAATGCCATATTGGCACCCCTGTCTTTTTGGAATATTGGCACCCGGTGTCTTTTTATGTGTCAAAGGGGCTTTTGGGCCCCCTCAGGATGCAGGGCCCCGTAACTATGCCCCTGCCAGCTGAACCTCCATGTTCCTCGTTGGGATGTTCTTGCTCACCACATATATTACATGTACAAAGCTTGCAAGCAGAGGCGTAACTTGAAGTTCCCTGGTGCAATAAGTGAAATGGGGCTCCTGCCAGTTACCATGTGCCATTTCCTATACCAATGTCTTCCTATGTGTCAAAGGGGCTTTTGGGCCCCCTCAGGATGCAGGGCCCCATAGCAGCTTCTACTGCTGCACCTCCTATAGCTATGCCCCTGCTTGCAAGCTGTCCTCATCTTTTAAGTTAGCCATTGAAAGGAATTAAGTATTTTAGCCTCTCAATTTTTTTCTGTCACTCTTAGAGCCAAATTTTCTTCGCTTAGTTGTTCCACGTATCCAGTTTACTGCTATGGATGGTAATTACAGCTTCTCTTAACATGTATAGGTATAAAAATTAACCAGAACATCTTCTCCCATAGACTTTAATGGGGTTCGAGTTCAAATCAACCCCCCCCCCTCCCCAATGTTCGAAGTTCGCCTCGAACTTGAAAATTTGACTGTTGGCTCATCTCTATCTGCTGGTACATTACTTAGGGGTGCCACTAATGAAGTGTTGCCAGTACTCCTGTCAGCAACCATGGATCTGCCAAATGGTGCTCAAACTATGAAAAAGCCACCTGTTTTACTCTGGAATGCTACATCATTCTGGAGAATACATACTTTGAAACTCAGCTGAGCACAATGAATACTTCAGAAGAGCATGATGGGCAGCTTCTACCCGTGTAAATTACAAGTCTCCCAGTTTAACACAGAGTCTTCTGTTCTGTAAGAGCTGTGAAGTCACAAAATAATCTCATGCTACTTTTAGCAGACAAGGCAAATTGCTTCAAAGGAAGACTGCTGTGCTGAACAAATGTAGCATGGCTGTAAAAAATACTTGGCTAAATGCTGATGCATTTGGATCAACAAGTGGTGTCAGGAAAGAATGTGCTAATTTTTACAATAAATACATATAGGTTGAAATGTCCACAGAAGCTCAGACCAAAATCCACAGGACAAACTGTACAACAAACCCATACCAAACTGTGCTCATTTTGTTGCAATTACTTTAATTGTGGACTTTCTTCTGAAAAAATCATAGCAACCAAGTTCAAAAAAATCCAACTATACTCACCTAGCCGGTTTTTCTTTTACAATGCTTCCCTATTCCATTGCCAGTCTCTCATCACCCAGCCTCCAGTAATAACGTGTTGACATGTGACCACCATGGCTTGTGTTTGGCTACAGCAGTCATACCACATGTCATCACTTGATGCTATGGGGGACATGTTTGAATGGGGCTGCGCCAGAAGTCTGGTGTCTTTTCAGGCCGAAGACTAGCCCTGTTCACTATATTTTTAAACGTGCGAACTCCAGTCTCAGATGTAATACAGGGCGCCTGCGGCACTTTGTAATGCACATGATCGGGAGCGTGCTGGAGGCATTTCGCACTACAGCCGTACTAATTTACGCTTTATTTATAGCTTCAGTACGGCAAATCCAGTCGCATTACTGATGGAACAGGTAGAGCACTTTAAAAGTGGTTTACCTGAGCCAGAAGTGTCGCTTTTGCGCTAGAATGCGCCTGATTTACGACCCGCAGTAGAACAGGTTCATAGATTCAGGTGCATTCTACACTACTTTTATTCGCAAAAAAAAAAAATGCCGCCTGGGCGCCTAAAATCATACATGTCGCCCTATGTTTACAGACACAACCAGGGAATCATAGAAGCATACCCAGAAGCCATGAGAGTGCCAGAGGTTTGGCATGTAAAGTATAGTTTATGTGTGTGTTTTTTTTTCAACTCTATCATGAAGTTACAGATTTTACTATGGATCCACAAGTAATCCAAACAAAAAAAAAGCAAGAACTTTGGGCCACATATATGAAAGTTGTCTAGGTCTAAAATTCACTTTGTTGCCCATAGCAACCAATCAGAGCGCCTCTTTTTATTTCATATAGTGCTCTGGATAAATGAGAGGGGCGCTCTGATTGGTTGCTATGGGCAACACAGTGAATTTCAGACTTAGACAGTGTTCATACATGTGGCCCTTAATTTGGTTGTGGATCTCTTTTCCCCAGTGAACTCAACATGGAAAATCTGCAGCAAATACGTGCACTTTTCACAGCAGAAATTGAAATGCCCCCCACAGATCTGCACCGCCAGTCACCTACCACATGGTCTTTGGGTGAGATTGTTAAAACCTTATTCACTCGTCTGCAAATGTATTCTATTGTGGACTTTCTATGTGCGAATCTGCATGAAAGACCTTTAACATTTATGTCCAGTATGTATCTACCTTTATATTACTTTGACTTGTGCTTTTTTTCTTCCTTGTTCTGAATAAATAACACTAGCCCCTTTAAAGTATTCCAAATGCATTATTGTTTAAAGGGAATCTGTTGCCAATTTTTTTTTTTTACTTATTAAATCAAGACACTGATACATAGTCTTTTCTTCTTAGCCATTATTATTTCTGATTGTAGATTTCTCAATTCAGTCTCCATATATGAGTGTGGGGACAGCATTCTTACCTGCATTGCTTTAACAGCAGTCAGAGAGATACTTTACAGCAGGTTCATGCACATGGGAGCAAGTGGACTGACTCAGTCCCATTGACTTCTATAGGAGAGTTTTCTAGGCATGCTCTGTGATCTGGGAAGAAGTCAGTGTGGAGGGAGGAGGAGAGGGGGAGTTGTGACTATTTCCTATTGTGACTGGTGGATCCTGTGTTATTTATACACATTAGTGTCACCTTTCAGTTTGACCCTCTTTGTGCTGATAATGAGCAGACTACTGAAAATCTTTTTCTACAGAACAGGAAGTGTTAGAATATTATTAGGCTTAGTGGCCAAAGTGAAAACTGCAGGACTTAAGAATTGTAAAAAAATATTGAAAGTGATCTGGAAAATTAAAAAATAAATAAATAAATCTTAAAAAATGTGTTTAACCCCTTTACGACCTTGGGCGTATCAGTACGTCCCAGGGCCGCTAAGGGGCTCTGCAGGGTATTGCTCCGCGATCCCCCCGCACAGCCGCCGGGTGTTAGCGGCAAATCGCCGCTAACACCCGGCAGTAACAGCGCCGGCGGGTGGCTCCACCCGTTGGCGCTGTTTTACCCATCAGGCGCCGCGGCCAAGATGGCCGCGGCGCCTGAATTAACGCCGATCGGTGCCGCGCACCGATCGGTGCGGTGATTGGCATAAGCGCAGTTATGCTGCGCGGATCCGATTAACTGGCATTGTGGTGGGGAGCCTTGGGAAGGCTCCCGTCACTTACCCTGGCCGGTTTGCCCCACTTCCGTCCGCAGACAGGAAGTGGGGAAACCGCCATCTTTGTACACCCTAATGCATTGCCATAGCAATGCATTAGGTTGTATTAAAAAATCGCGCCACCTAGTGGTCAAGTGCCACAGGTGGCCTCAATGTTTCAGTAAAAAAAAAAAAATAAATAAAGTTTAAAGTACAAAAAAAAAGTATTAAAAGTTCAAATCACCCCCTTTTCCCCATTTTTACAAATAAAATCATTTAAAAAAATAAAAAAGTTTCACATATTTGGTATCGCCGCGTCCGAAAAAATCCGATCTATAAAAATATAATATCATTTATCCCGTACGCTGAACACCGTAGAAGAAAAAAAATTCCAAACGCCAAAATTGCGTTTTTTGGTCATTTTACGTCACTCATAAAAAGGAATAAAAATGATCAAAAAAGTCGCATGCATTCCAAACTGCTAGCGATAAAAAGTACACTTCAGCCCGCAAAAAATGCCCCCCTCACTGACGTCCGTAGGTGTTAGTAAAAAAAGCTATTGGTCGCACAATATGGCGCCGTGGCGCAAATTTCAAATATAGAAAATGTTTGGAATTTTTTTACGGTACCAAAACATAACGGAAACCCTACATGTTTAGTATTGCCGGATGCGTAACAACCTGAAGAATACAGATAACACATTATATCTACCAAAGATTGAACGCCGTAAAAGCAAAACCCCCGCAAACATGGCGAAAATACATTTTTTTTCACAATTTGTCCCACTTGGAATTTTTTTGCGGTTTCACCAGTATATCTATAGTATTGTGAATAACACTATTAGAAAGTACATCTTGTCCCGCAAAATAAAAGCCCTCATGTGTCTATGTAGGTGGAAAAATAAAGAAGTTATGGCTTTCAGAAGGCGAGGAGGGAAAAACAAACGTGTCACAAAAAAAAAAACGCCGGGTCCTTTAGGGGTTAACATAAAAACATGAGTTAAACAATAAGTCATTCTTTGAATTATCCATAGATATTCCAGAAATGTTTGAGATTGAAATACCCCTTTTAGATTTATTTCTATATATCTAAACAACCTATTTAATTGTGCTCCGATGGATATTCAGTAATGTAAATATTTTTTATTGTTTATTGTGGTAATTTTTTGGATACATATCAATACACTCCTCACAGAATTGGTGTGACTGCTTTTGCGTTTTTCATGGTGTTTGTATTGGGAGAAAAAATTGTTAATGATGCTTGTAACTGCTAGGAACAATAACATTGCTACAGCACTCAATAACTTCACACACCTTTACTGCACACATATAATTTACGTTTAGCTAAATATGTCACTAACCAAACCAACTTGAAGTCTCGGTAAATGTTTAATTACACAAGGTGTTTTTTGTAACAGTTCTTGCTGTGATTTCTCTAGTTGCAACAAAAATGGTTTTGTAAAAATCATTGATTTTCACAATTACAAAAATCATGACAAAACTCTGTGAGCACACTCTAATCGGTTGTGATTGACATTCCTAAGGGTATGTTCACACGGCTTATTTTGGCGTACTGCGCTCTAATACAAGCAAAAAGCGCCCCAATCATTACGGTAGAGAACTATGGATTATGCCTCCTTCCCCCGCGCATACAATATGCATCGTATTGTATGCGAAAGGAGATAATTGACATGTCACTTATGTCAAGCAATGCTTGTCTATGGGACTGGCGTGCCGCCCCCCCGATCAGCGCAACTCCTGAAGACCCGGAGTAATCGAGGGGTGTACTGTACGTCCCGCAATTAAGCCGTGTGAACATACCCTTAAAGCTAACCTCTCAGGTGGTTTATGCTGCCCTATTGTAGAGCAGGATGTGACAAAGGGAGAGATGCTGAGTTCTGTGATATACAGGTTTATATTATTTGAAGTAGGATTTCTGAGTAAAGAGCAGAGAAAAAAACAATTAAAAATTGAAAGTACTGCTGACCCCGCCCACATGTAATGATTGACGGTTTCCTCTGTCCTTAGAGAAAGTCTGAGAGACAAACAAAGAAGCCATATATTTAATGTCCATTTAATATAGGAGGCAATGATGCCAGAAGAAAAAGAGAGAGTGTGAGGAAATAGGGTCACTACTAAATGTAGTAGGACAGGAAGAATACTATAGGGACTATTTTGGTACCTTGGTCAAGTGCTGACCAATAAGAGATGCAGAGGAAGAAGACTGATGACATTTCGGATTGGGAGATAATTTCATGCCGGATATTTTCAACTTTAACTTTGAAATAGGTGACTTCATTTTCAGCACAGAAGTCTAATTGGGGAATGAAAAGTATCAGAATTGTTAGTACATTCTGGACCACATGTATGAACCTGTTTAGGTCTAAAATTCACTCTTTTGCTCATAGGTTACTATGGGCAAAAAAGTGAGTTTTAGACCGAAACAGGTTCATACATGTGGTCCACTGTGTAGATTAGAGAGGTGAAATGTTTGGCAAGATGAAGCGTGGAATAGTAAGATTTGATCCTAAGTTTGTAAATCAGCTGACATATTTTCTATACATATGCTCTACTCACCTAGAGAACTGCTGAAGAAAATGAAATTGGAGGCGTTTACCAAGGTTGCACTATTTGTGTAGGGGGGTTAAAAAAACAGAGGGTGCTGCTTTGGTCGGTGGGATAGGAGAGAAGATATTGGGGACAATGTCAATGGACAATGAGGACTCTAGTGTCTCATAAGAAGGCTGAGCATTTTTGATAGTCAAAGGAAAAAAGCAGACGTCAATAAAGTCAGAAGCTGAGAAGAGCTGGAAGAAGACACAACTTAGTAAAGTCCTGTATTTCTGTGTAAGAGAATCAGTAAGTTGAGACAGAGCTGAACCTGTGTTGCTGTTATTACAAGTTGGAATAAGCAGAGAAAAATGATTGGGAGTCATGCTGTAGCAGGTCTTGACCTTGCTGAGGCCTTCTAACACAATGTAGCTGGTACAATCCTGCAAGTGACACATAAAAGGTGGAAGCTGATGGACCGGATGGTTGCATCTCTGTGGACGCACAGCAGCCTGTAGGCTTGGCAAAAGCCATCAGCACTGTGGGCACAACCTGACTTTCATGGACCACTGGAGTATTGCACCTGACCCAGCAAGAGTAAAGAACTGCTTAAGAAAAGATGCATTTTGTTGTGTTAGTAACATTTAATTACTTGTCACCACCTGTGAATGTAACTGTTACGTCAAGGGAGGTACAAGGAGCGCTAACTAGAACCCAGCCTACTGTCACTGCCTACTTAACAAGCTGCCCTACATGGCAGTCCCCAACTGGACGACAGTCCTTACGCTACTAAGTGCTGGGGTCATCAGGTGGAAGAAATGTCGAACAATCCGGGTCAGCAACAGCACAGTAACATAAGGCCACAAATCAGAAACCAAGAGAGTAAATGTTAAATGCGCCAAAAGGTCACAACACGGTCAGGAGCAAGGTACCAAATCAGGAAACAAGCTAAGGTCAGAAAAACCAGGAGAAGCAAACTTACAAAACACAGGTATTAACACAGCCAGGAAATATCACAGGCAAAGCCTGGAGATTTTTGCAGGTTTAAATGGAGTGCCCGGACACAGCTACCGTAGCTGATTGGAGCAGTCTCTGGACCCACCTATTTTCTTGTGTGTGACGCACACTCTATCCAGAGTAGCTGGAAACCTGTCAATCAAAGGATGTCCAGCAGCCTGTCTCTCTTGGTGTGAACCCAAACCAGGAGATGCAGGTGCAGAGCATTGCTCTTTAGATGCTGGAAGCTGAGCAGGTAAATGCATACTGACAGTAAGCACTGAGCATGTTGTAGCTTTAAGACTGTTCTGTAATTGTCAAGCTTATTATGCCACTTTAACACTATACCAATATCTAATGTATGAATACGTTATACTGTTGGTAAAGAACTGTGGAGTGGGCTCACTTGCTGTGGGTGATTATTGCAGAGCCAGCTCCAATCCCTGCTGTCTAACCCTTAAGACACTGCATGCTGTTTCTCTTTTCAATCGCCCTCCAACTCCCACAATCTCATGGTGCTGTTTGCCTTGGCAGTTGGAATCCTAATGAAAGTTCTCATAACCTCCATGTTAGTGCTTCTGTTACCTAGGTGGAAAATAATAGAAGTGCCATCTTGGTACATCCATCTCCATTATCTGTATCATACAGAAGGGTGTATAAGCAATTGAGCACCCTGGGGGACTGCAAGTATATGTATAAAAGTAAAAATAAATAAATACAAATATTAAAAGTTCAAAACACCAACATTTTACCATTTCAAAAAAAAAAGTTGCAAATAATTGGTATTGCCTTGTCAGTAAAAGTCTGATCTATTGAAATATCCAACAGGTTACCAAGGACTTAGCTGCCATCTCCTCTGAAGACAGTTCTTGGATATCGAGGAAGAGATGATTACCCCAGGTTTTTTTCGGGGTACCGGATTTGCCCAGAGGGGAGGGCTTAAGGGAGGTTCTGTCACGGATCCGCATACCCATGATGCTATTTCCCTAAGAATATGACAAATACATTCTGTACAAACACCTAAGTAAAAGTGAAAGAAAGAAATGCAAAGACTACTTGTGATTTATCTTAAATCGTGTTAACCTGGAATTTCCCAAGTATCTGGCAGCTACCTGTAGAAAAATATGCAAGAAAACAACAATACCTGTAATCTTGAGCTGTACTTTATTGTATATTATTTTATAGCTGTTTATTATCTATTGCAACTATTAAAGAACATTCCCACTGAAAACTGAAATCTAAGGGTCACATGTATGAAAACTGTCTAGGTCTAAAACTCTCTTTGTTGACTATAGCAAGCAATCAGAGCGCCCCTCTCCTTTTTCCAGAGCACTATATGAAATGAGAGGGGTGCTCTGATTGGTTGCTATGGGCAACAAAGACTTTTAGACCTAGACAGTTTCTCATACATGTGACCCAAATTTGTTACTTAGGGCGGCATCTATGAAGGGGTCAGTTTTAATGTTCTGGCATTAAAAATCTAATTTCCTGATGTATGACGTGTCAAATGAACATGTTTGGCGCATTATGCAACAAACTTGACACTTTGCAATGCGCCAAACATGTGGGGACGTTCTGGGGGGGTGTCACACCACATTAGTAATATTAAACACACTTATGAACATGCTTGGCAAAACTAGGCGCATTGCTGCTCGAACAGCCAGATCTATTTCAATTTGATCTGCCTGATCCTGAGGAGTCGTAATGGAACTAGATTTGCCATGAAGTCAAAAAATGTCCCTTATTTCTAAATTTATACCAGTAAAATAATAAAATGGAATTTATTATAATTATCAAGGTATATAAAATTATATTATATAAATGTCCTAATATATACTATAATAAAAAATTATATAAGATCCCAAAAATATAAAATGATCTCCTATAAAATGTATTTAAGTTTAATATAATTAATAATTAATTTAAAATTAAATAGTATAAATTAATTAAACCAATACAGCATCTACCATAAATCTCGTTCTCAGTCGTGTATTTTACGGGTTAGCATAGTGCTATCAGTGATTACAAACACATCACAGCAGGCTAGAAATAAAAGAAAAGGTGATAGAATAGCTTGTCAGTGAATAGAAACTATAGTAGTGATCTTGCATGTTGCACCACAGGTCTCAGCAAAACCTGTGGTGTGCTGGCTATTGCTGTGAGGCAAATACACATGTTTGGCGCATAGGTAATGCATGGTTGGCTCTTTGCTAATGCCCCAAAGTTCCATGCCGCGGCAAACACAGATGCAATGCACCTCGAACCTAAGGCGAAATTTATGACTGCATATTCATCACTTTCGTATATTCAGGCACACTAAACACAAGATACTACAGCTACTTGCCAAAAAATTAATCCAACAGATTCGTGCAAATATGTGCTAGGTTGTTGGCTAGTGCCCTCAGGGACAAGAGGGCATCGTTATATATTCCATCAGTTAAAATAACAAAGGTTCTATCACATAACTTATGCCAGAGAGTGTTAAATATTTTCACTCCTTTTACCAAGAGCTATATAACATTCCCCAACAACAAGATAGGTCACCTTCCTCTCCAAGATCACAGTCATTAGAGAGATTTATGGGGAAATTCGCACTTGTAAAGATTTCGCAGAACAGACTCACAGCATTGGAAAACCCCTTCTCCTTAAGTGAACTACACCAAGCCATAGACAGTCTTCCTGTGGGGAAAAGCCCAGGCTCAGATCACTTCACTGCAAAGTATTTAAAGACCATCTCTCAAGTCTCTTATTGGATTCCTTTAACTCAGTTTCGCAGACCCAACCATTTCCCCCGTCCTTTTTACAAGCATTTATAACGGTGATCCCTAAGCCAGACAAATATCTCCTACTCTGCACCAGTTACAGACCCATATCCCTACTCAATACAGATATGAAACTTTTCACCAAGTTATTAGCAATCAGGCTTTCTTCTGTTTTAATGGATCTTATCAACTTGGATCAAGTGAGGTTTGTTCCAGAAAGAGAAGCAACGGTTAACACTCTTAAAACATCTTCAATTATCCATCATGCGCTACAGTCACAGGTCCCATTAAAGTGGTTTTTCCACGATGTAATGTTGACGTGGGATCCTCCAAAATGGGTATTTAATCACTTTTCTAAATATATGTGATTAAAAAAATTGCAGCCTGAGAGAGCTACAGGCTGCCTTACCTGCCCTTAGTTACTTAAAAGCTTGCACTAGATACGACCAGGCAGAGTGACAAGAGCTTGCGCAGAGCACACTTCTTATCTGATGAAAGGTAGCTGAAGAAGCTTTCAAGGCACCGGGTAGAAATATGTGTGTTTGTATACAGAATCCACTAGTTGTAGTGTGATTATCTGAGTAGATCCCTGCTTTATCTGATGACAGGGAACATGAAGGAGCTTTCAAGAGGCTGAAGAAACTTTCAAGAGGCTGTGGAGAAAGCTGTTGTCTTTTGTATACAGAATCCACTAGTTGTAGTTTGATTATTTGAGTGAACATTTCACACGATCCCTTATGCATGGCTCTGTGCTCTGGCTGTGTCTCTCTCTCTCAGCTCAGCGTGGCTATGTTTACATTTGCTTCTTAGCAGATAAGGCACGTCCTGGCAAAACCCCTTTAATGCTTCTGTCGATGCGGAGAAGGCATTCGACAGGGTATACTGGCAATTTTTGGGTCTGCCCTGTCGAATGAAGGCATTGAACTAATAATGATGCAGAAAATCTTTGTTTTGTATCAGTCCCTGTCGGCACAAATCAGGGTTAATGGCTCGTTATCTGAACCCTTTCAGATAAGTAAGGGAACGAGACAGGGCCATACTCTTTCCCCCATTCTACATGTAGTTGCAATGGAGTATCTCGTAAAGGCTATCAGAGCTACTGAGAAGATTAAAGGTGTTCTAATAAAAAGTGTTTAGTATAAATGTGCTGCTTTTGATGACCTCTAACTTTACATCACCTAACCCTCGGCGTCTCTTCCGACCCTGATGGCTGTGCTTGAGAAATTTGGTGCCCTTAGTAATTTTAAGGTAAATATTTCAAAAAGTACTCCTCTTAATATAACGTTAGTCCCTCACTTAGTCAATTATTTGAAACTTAAATTTCCCTTTAATTGGGCAAAGGAGCTTTTCACCTATATTGGTGTCCATATTCTTGTAAAAAGCGACCAGGCATTTGACTTAACTTTTCATCCCTTATTGCAAACTCTTAAAATTGACCCTGCTAAGTGGGATAAAAAAGACCCTTTCTCGATGGGGAGAATTAACACAGTAAAAATGAACATCTTGCCCAAACTGCTATACTTATTTCAAACCATCCCAATTAGAATCCCAAACTCTTTCTTCCAAGATACTAACAGAAGCATCAGAAAATTTGTATGGTCAAATAAAAACTCTAGAATTGCAAAAGACATATTAATTAGACAAAAAGAGAACATACAGTTGAAACCAGAAGTTTATATACACTATACAAAAAGACTAGTGTTGAGCGATTATTATCGACAAAGTTGAAATCGGCACGGTATTTACGTTGATCGGATTTTTTAGATCACGCGATAATTTAGGTTAAAATCTGTGCATAATCTATTAATATCGTGCCATTTTTTTTTCGCGCTTTTCCTGGTTCCCCATTTTGGCGCCAGCACAAATTCAGCTTACCAAGAATAGAGCAAGGGTTTGAAATGTTGTTGTCCGAAGTCAATGGACTGGGAATGTGTAAAAGGGTTTTTGCGATTGGCTGGGAAAAAAAAATTCAACATGACCCTCCGTTTTTTTACAACGCATAGACAACAGCCCCCTTATCCCTGTTTTTCAGATGATCATGGGGTTTTGGTTCCCAGCGTCTCCCATAGGCAGTAGGGACGTCGCTCCCTGCCCCCTTTCTGTTAACAAAACAGCTCAGCAAAAACACTCAAGCGATAATATTTTGAATTCCTAGTTTTTTTCACAAGAGACAACCTCTTACCTTTTTAGCTGTTGATGCCTTAAGAACTTAAAAGTTTAAGATCAGAGATTTTTTCCCAAAAATTTAGGTAAGTTAAATGCCCAGAAAGAATTTAAATGATGCAATCTACCCTAGTAAACAAAAGTACCAACAGGGGGGAAGAGGGGGGTGGGGGCCCGCGGCCGAAGACCAGACCCAAGCTCCTAATAAAGAATATCTGAATAATGTTAACGCCAAAACTTTTGTTTTTTTTTAGAACCCATTTGCCAGTTGCCCTTAAATATAATTAGGTTACAAGATCTTTTTTCTAGTAAAACTCAAGGTCCCCCCCTAATTTTTTTGTTAGGTGTGCCGCCAACAACCTTCCACTGATTAATTAATCCGTAAATACAAATATTCAGTCAGGTTTTTTCCTTTTTTTCACAATACTTTTTTGCCCTCATTCCCAGCCTTTGTTTGACTATAGCACACCTTGCAAGGTTTTTTTAAATTTTTAAATACAAGCAATTTTTATGTTAAGTCACCAAACAGTTTTGATAGGTGCCAATAATAACGCTTTTTATAATCCCGCAATATTGCCAATTTCAAAGATACGTGGATATATTTTTTTTTTTACAACTTAGGGCGCTGCCAACTGAGTTGGGTGATAACGCACCTTGCAGTTTAAATTGGAAAATCCCACAAACTTTTGTAATACCACCCACATGTTGAATGGATAGTTGGCCAGAAAAATACCTTTTTTATTATTCCTATACATTTTGTCAGATACCGTGTTTTTTTTTTTTCACTTTTTGGGCGCAGGCCATCGTATGTTAGATTAAGACGCCACCTGTTGTAGTTTAAAATTTTTGGAATCCAGCCAAACTTTTTGGTAGTCCAACAATGTGTTACGATAGGTGGCCCAAAAAAATTACCCCTTTTTAAAATCCGTTATACATTTCAGACTACAGTGGTTTTTTATTTTTTTTCACTTTTGGTTCAGTCAAGCCTTTTTTTGTTGAAATAGATCTAACTTTGCAATTTTAAAATTTGAATAAACAGCATAAATTTAATTAGTCCACCACAGGTTTGGATTTGATAGTGCCAAATAAAAATACTTTTTTATTATCCCGTATACATTTTTCAGACCAGGTGTTTTTTTTATTTTTTTTTTTCACTTTTTGGGTTCCCAGTCCCCCCCCCACCAACTTTTGTTTCATAGACTTAACGTTGTGCAGTTTAAAATTTTTGAATTACAGCATATTTTTAATAGTCCCCCCCCACCCACCATTTGAAAATTTTGATTCTAGAAAGTTTGCCAAAAAAAAAAAAACCTATTTTTTTATTTACCCGTATACATTTTCAGACAGGAGTTATTTTTTTTTCCACTTTTTGGGTTCAGTCCCCCAGCTTTTTTGGTTTCCCCATAGAAGCCTACCCTTTTTTTTATTTGTTTTTCAGTTTAAAATTTTTGAATTACATAAATTTAAATATCCAACCAAAAGGTGAAATTTTGAGAAAATAGGTCCAAAAAAAAAAAACCCTATTTTTTAATATCCCTAATACATTTCCAGACAGGTGTTTTTTTTTTTTTTCACTTTGGTCCAAGATCCCCCAAGCGTTTGTTTTCATAGTATTCCCTACTTTTTGGCAAGTTTAAAATTGAATACAGAAAAATTTGAGGCACCACGGTGGATTGCTTAGTTGGGCCAAAAAATACCCCTTTTTTAATTAATCCCGTATATAATGTCCCAACAGGTGGAGTTTTTTTTCCCTTTTTTTGGTTCCCAGTCAATCCATTGTTTTTCATTATAGGCCTTACTTTTTTTTTGCAGTTTAATTTTTTTTTTTGATACAGCAAAATTTTTAAGTAGTTCACGCACAGGTGGGGATTGAAATAGGTGCCCCAAAAAAATAACCCTTTGTTAAATATCCGGTAATAACATATTTTCAAACAGTGTTTTTTTTTTTCACCTTTTTGGGTCATCACTTTTGTTCAATAGAGCTACTTTTTTGCAGTTTTAAATTAGAATACAGAAATTTGTAGTAGTCAACCACAGTTAATTGATTGTTCCAAAATAGTACTTTTTATAATCCCGTATACATATTCCAGGACAGGATGTTTTTTTTTTTCACTTTTTTTGGTCAGTCCCCCAGCTTTGGTTTTGATAGATTCTACTTTTCAAAGTTTTAAATTTATGAAATAACAGCAATCTTTGTAGTCACCACAGGTGAATTGGATAGGTGCCCAAAAAAAAATAACCTTTTTTATTTATCCCCGTATACCATTTTCAGATAATAACGTGTAATTTTTTTTTTTTTTTCACTTTTGCGCAGGGCCCAGCTTTTTGTTATGGATAGAGCCACCCTTGCAGTTTAATTTTGGAAACCAGCAAACTTTGTAGTCACCACAGGTTTAAAATACTGGGAATAAGGGTGCCCATAAAAAATAACCATTTTTATTATCCCCGTAATACAATTTTCAGATTATGTGGTTTTTTTTTTCACTAGGCGCAGGCCAGCCTTTTCTGGGTTTTATAGAGCCCACCTTGGCAGTTAAAATTATGAAATTCCAGCAACTTTAGTAAGTTCCCCCCCCCCCAAACCTACAAAGGTGGAATTTGGTATCGGTGCCCAAAAAAAAATTTACCTTTCATTTTAATATCCCGTAAACCATATTCAGAACTGGTTTGTATTTTTTTTTTTTTTTTTTTTCACTTGTTGGTTTACAGTCCCCAACTATTGTTGATAGATCTTACTTTGTTTGCCCATTTAAATTTTTTTTGAATACAGCAATCTTGGTATTCACCAACATGGTGGGAGGATTCTGAATAGTGGCCCAAAAAAAATACAAATACCTTTTTTTAAATTATCCCCATAATACCATTTTCCAGATACGTTGTATTTTTTTTTTTTTTTTTTTTTTTTATCACTTTGCGCAGGCCCACAAATTTGGTTTTTTTTTTGCATTAGACCACCCTTTTCAAGTAAAAAATTTTTGAAATCCCAGCAATTTTTTTTGTTTTATGGATTTGGAGGGATTTTTTGAGAAGCTTTTGTTGATTTTTGGCCGTCTTTTTTAATAAGAAACTTTTCCCAAAATACTCCTTTCCAACCTTTCCCTCCAAATTTTTTTATCTTCTTTTTTCTGACATTGAGCGAAATTCAAGGTGGTAAGGCGAGCAAAGAGGGGGGTAGGACAATGGAAGGATTAGAAGGGAGTACGAGAAAAAGTGCTCCTTTCGTGGCTGGCCGAACAACAACGCATGGGCCCAGCCGGGAATCTTCAGTTTGCAAGGAGCGACCCGTCAGCGCCCTGGGTCAATAGAGCTTGGGGGTTCCCCCATGGTGCCCCTGTGAATCTCATAACGAACAGCGTCCGCAATACTGTTTTTTTTTTTTCTTTCAGTGTTAAATGCGACCTGGGCAAAAATCCACAGTCTTACCTCCTCGTCCTCTCCCAAGTCACGCCACAAAATTGTCCGATTCCAATCAGCATCCATCCCACCCCTCCGATCCGCAATACATGGAAGCAGCCCAATGCAACTCCGTGTTACCCACCACCTGGTTGGGATAAATCCATTTTTTCCTTGTTCCTGAAAGACCTCTTTTTGAATTAACAAAGCTTGCGGTTTTTATGGGGTGCAGAAGGCAATGTAACAGAAACAAGGATGCCAAAGAGAAATGAATTTTTTTTCACCTTGGCTCTTACGCCCAGTTTTACTGGGATGCCCATCAGAGGCGGAGAAAGGAAAAGCCGGTTCCCCAAATCGGCAAAAAATCCCCTGGCCGTTCCCGGCAAACGCCTTTTTTGCAGTCCCCTCTTTGCTTTTGTAAGCCGCCGCAGCTTCCCTGGATTGCTCAGAATGTCCAGGACCCGAACGAAGTCAACCTGTGTTGAAGATGATGAGACGACAATTGGCAGATCCAACGTGGTCCCCTTTTTTTTCAGCAGAATGTTTTTGCCATTTTTGTCGAGCCCCGCTTTCAATCAACTGGAACCGAGGAAGGAAGAACCGATGGGTAAGAGTCCAGTAACGGGTCCCCCGCCTCAAAAAGGGAGAGGCGGGGTCGGCAGAAAGTCCCGCATTGAATGATATCCCCGCCAGCCCACCGGTCCCAGCGGAAACCCCCCGCCTTCCTCCCCTTAAATCGGACGTCAAAAAAAGGTCCAGGACCTTCTTCAAGCCCTGGGCCTTCTTTTGGAGCAAGCCTCCTGATTTTCACCCCACCGATGTCCCCGCCAATAATGGCCGCCAGTTTGCCATAAAACCGCAAACTTAGATCAAGGAACCCTTTTAGGTGTTTTATTTATTTAACCACAACCCAAACAATGTCCAGTCCCCCACAATTGCAAGACAAAATACATGAAGTTTTTGAAAATGGAAGGCAAACCACTTAGCCAAAAAAGGCAGAACACCGACGCCGGGCCCCCCCCAACCACTGTCCCACCAACCCTCCCTTGTCTCCGCCTCCTTCCTCCGTCCCCACCACCAAGCGTTTCCCTCAGCCCCTCCCCCAATTGTCTCCCCCAAACAGTTCCCCCCATGATACCAAGGGTTCCACCCTCCCCCGCTACAGCTCCATCGTCCGCCCCCCGAGTGTACCAACCAGCACCAACCAAGACCCATCCTAACCCCCTTCTTCCCTGTCCCCAGTTTTTTGAACACCTGCAAACCGCCCCGATACAAGCGGCCATCCCCCCCCTAAGCACCCAGCGCTTTCCTTGGTCTTCCCCAGGTTTTTTGGGAGCAGAAGTAAACACCTTTTAACCCAAACCATCCCAAAGCAAAAAACCCCTGAAAATGTCGGCATTGCCAGCTTAATTTTGGCCCCTTGGGAAATGTTTGCTTTTTCCGTCTGGTGGACACAGATGAGTTTTCCGCCACATCAAAATGGCCCTTTTGCCCTGCCCCCCAATTACCAGATGGTGCCGAGCCAGGCATTTTTCCCTTTTGGCCAGAAAAAGTTTTTGTCCCTGCCCCTGGCCATCCCTACGGTCCCCATCTAAAATTTTTTCAAGCGCGTTTCTGCCATCTGTGGGCCTGGGAAAAGGTCCCATCTGACCCCACCGACACACCTAAATGGAAAACTAGTAAGCACGGCCAAAGGAGCCCCCCGCTTGATAATTCCCTCTGTGGCATATGCCTTCCAACTGGTGTGGAGCTTGGGTTGGAATGTTCCTCCTGGGGGGTGACCGGTGGGGGGGGCCTTCTTTTTCAAAAAAAAAACCGCAGGGAATTGGTTGCTCAAGGGTTTTTCTATTTTTTTTTTTCCCCTAGGTAACCCTATTGGTGGCACCAACGTGGCACCCAGAGAAAACCAGCCGAGTTGTGAAATATAAATCCTTTCTTGAGACCCCGTTCCCACAACACAGGTTCCCCAGGAAGCCTGTGGACCGGCCCCCCTCCCGCAATCGAGAACCAGGCCGCTGCTGGGTGAACAAAGACAAACGCTTTGTGGGCCAGGCAAGGGTGCCCTGTTGGCGATAACGGTGCGAAAATCGCTTTGCCCGCCCCTAAAGATTCGGTAAGGGAGCCTGGGAAAGCACAATCCCCCTTTCCTGGCCACAAATGGTCATGTAAAACCTTGTTTCCCCTCGTCCCAGAAAATTTTTCTAAAGACCTACCCGGTCCCCTGGGAACCCCTGGCCCCCCCCTGGCTGAGAAGGCCCCTTTCGAAGTCTAAGTTTTCGCAAGTTCGTGCCGTTTCCCGCACCCCTGCTTCGTCCCCCCTAGGGCTTGGGCCGTTTTTTGCAGCGCCAGCAATTCGGCCCTCCCCCAGTCCCAAACCGTCCCTCCATTGTTTAGACGTGGCCAAACCCCGCGGAATTTCCACCCCCCCACAATCTTTACCAGCGATTGGTTTGGTGCCCAGCAAATCGCAATGCCCCCATTAACGACAGTAAAAAACGAAGGTGAACCCACATGGCCCCTGACAAAGCCAATCCGTGCGGTGAACCCCCTCGGGTTGGTTTGACCCACTGAGGAGAAGTTGAAAAAGGCCAAGGTTGAAAAAGGGAGCTCCTGTCAAACACATCCTTGCCCAGTTTGTTTGATTTATTATTTGAAGAAAACCCCACCAAAATGGGTTCCCAGTGAGGTCGGATAATGCTCTTTGTCCAGCATATTGACCATTGTGTTGAATCTTGTGTTTTTTTTTTTATTTTTCTGGAACGATCGTTTTGGAACCCACTTCTGAAACAACAGGTCCCCGCCCAACGACGAGGAGGAGACGGACAAACAGAAAAAATGGGCGGACGACGAGGCCTTTTATTCACCTCTTCGAAATCCACGAAGGCCCCCCGGAGAAAACCCCAGTTATTGTTATTTTCACAATTTTTTCATCGGTTCCCCCCCCCCCTTCAAATTAGCCAGTGTTTCGGCGGGTCCAGGCTAGTTTTGCAAGCGCAACAACACTCTTTTCCCCCCAGGGTGGCATCCCATCTCAGGCCCCCAAGTTCAGGGGCCGTGTGTATATTTTTTTTTTATTTATTTTGAAGCAGTGCCGAAAGAATGCGGAGGAGGGAAAGGGGAAGGGTTTTAAAATTCCCCTAGACACCTACGATTTTTACAGACGTCCCTGGCCCTTGGAAGAGGTTTTTTTTTGGCGCGAATTTTGAGGCGAGGAGGAAGAATTGGAGGGAAGAATCAGTTTTTTGCTAGTATACCCCCCCCCCTCGACCCCAAGAGTCCCCCTTTGGGAAATCGATGGGGCATCCATTCTCCCTCACAAATGAGTGCCTTGGATGCTCCTTTTCCCCCCTACCCAACCAAAAGATCCTTTGGCCATTAAAGTGCCCCCATCAAATGAAACAACAGTTACTGGGGGGTCAACCCCCACCTGGAATCCCCCCGGGTTAACAAAAACCAAAAAACTTCAAGCACTTTCCCTTCCACCCACCCAAATAGAGAGTAAAGATTGTGCATGAAATTGGAGAACCCTTGGGCTTTGATTGATTCAACTGGAAAAGACATCGAGTTTTTTTTGCGTTCCCAGCTTTCACGTTTTTTCCCTCAAAATAATACCCCCCCCACGGGGAACAACCCATCAGCGATGGTGAACCCACCAGTAGAGTGCCAAAACAAGGTAGCCATAGCGGCAGCAGCAGCAAGAAACAAGGTGGCAGAAGCCTAAATAGGGGTGAACATCTGGCATTCTTTTATTTTAACACCTCAAACCACCATGCAATCCAGGGCAACACATTCCCAACACACCAAGAACAGCTTTAAGAATCCATGGGTAGCACACAAATTGCCCGTCCTCAAACAACCGAAGGTTTTTTTTTTTGGAATTATGTTGTATTCCGACCCAATTAGGACCCCTACTGGGGTCTCCCAAAATCGACGAATGGCCCCAGCTTCGCTCGCCCACCGCCATAGAAAGGTTTGGTCCTGCCCACCACCCAGCCTCCCCATAACTGAAGGAAGCGGTACCCCGCTTCAGCACCAGCTGGAGGAGTCCCATTAACCCAGTAACAAGACCCGCAATCCGACTTTTTCCCCCACAGATAATTTGTGGAATCCCCTTTGAACATTTCAACAGAAATATAATCAGGCCCATAATGGACCTGAATGATGTTTAGTTGGTTTTCCAAAATATTGTCCCGAGGTCCACCCACCCGATTAGCGTTTTTTTGCCGGTCCCTACTTTCACAATCCTCTTTTCAAAACAGAAAATGTTCGCCTCCTATGAAAACTTTTTTTTTTTAAAAATGAATCCATTTTCTTACAGCAATTTTTTATTCCCCCTCTTCTTTCCCAACAGTTCATTGCCCTGGTTTTTTAGCGTAGGTGAGGAAGACAGTAAAAAGACAGCAAGGTTTTTCATGACAAACAACTGGGTAATTTCCCCATTTTTTACCTCCACTTTTATCTTTAGAAGTTTTTTTTTCCACATTTGGTTTCCACCAAATTTGGTTTTTTTTGAGGTTCAGTTTTTTTTGGCCTGTAGATAACAGTCTATAATCATGAGGTCCCCCCCCCCTTTTGGAACAGAAAATGTTGGCTTTCCTTAAGTGGCAAATTTCTTCCAATCACAATTTTTTAATAAGTGCTGTAGAAATTCATATTTATAATTTTTTTTTTTTGGGGGTCATGTTTGGCTGTTGAGTACAGCAATAAACTTGCAATGGTTTCCCTTTGGTAAACAGAAATGTTGGCCCCCCCCTTTTAAGAGTGGGCAAATTTTTTTTCTCCCTCACAATTTTATTTTAAACAGTGTCCGAGGAAAGTTTCATTATTTTTTAATAATATTATTTGGTCCATGCTTCTGGCTGCTTGAATTGCAGTCTAATATCTAAACAGGTTTCCCCCCCCTATATATCAAAAAAAAAAATTGTTTCCCAACAGTAACAATTAGGTTCTTTTTCTTCACAAAAATTTTTTGGTTCCAAAAGTGGCTTTTTTTTCAACGGTTTCCATGCATTTTGAATATTTTTTTGGGGGGCATTTTTGGCGTGGGACCTAATCACCTATGGCGCTACAGTCCCCCCTATTTATAAAAAAAAAAGTTTTTGTTTTCTAATCATACAAATTTGTTCTTCACAAATTTGTTCCCAAAAGTGGCTCATAGGTCAATGTTTATTGGAATTTTTTTCTGGGGCATTTTTGCTGTGAACACAATGGCAGGTCTATACAACAGGTTCCTATTTAAAAAAAATTGTATTTGTTTTTTATATGTATTCTAACAGACATTTGATTTGTTTCTTCACAATTGTCCTCGCAAAAATATGTATGGTGAGCTCCCAAGGGTCATGGTAGTTGTTTTTTAGGAGAAATTTTTGTTTGAGAGGAGGGGGCCATTTTTTTTGCTGTGACATGCAGCCTATACTACAATGGCTGAGCTATTAAAAAAAAATGGTTTTAGTTATTTTATTACTAACAGACAATTGAGTTGTCTTCCAAATTTTTTAATCCAAAAAGTGGCTCAGGGTTCAAAGGCCCTTTTTTTCTAGAAATTTTTTTTTTTGGTGGCATTTTTGTTGTCCCTGTGCATGCAGCCTATACTAATCAGTCCCGATATATAAAAAAAAAATGTTGTTTATTTTCTAAACAGAACCATTAGTTTCTTTCCACACTTGTCAAAAAGTGGCCTTTCATGGGTCCATTTGGTTTTTTTTGAATTTTTTTGGGAGGCATTTTTTTTTTGCTGTGAGAAACAATACAGGCCTAACACTCGCCTTACAGTCCCCCTTAATTTAGTAAAAAAAAATGTGGTTTTCTAAACAGACATTTTTTTTGTTCTTTAACAGATTGTGCCCCCCAAGATGGCCTCAAGGGTGGGATGGTGGCTTCCAGAAACACCGGACAAAAGGTAAGGAAACAACTGTAAATGGACAACATTATTCAAAAATGACCTTCTTTTGTTTTTGCAAGAATCTTTTTTTTTTACAAACATAGCTAGCAAATCCCCCTGTAAATGAACAACCCATTTAATACAATATTAAAAAAGAGGAACCAAAGAACCATGGTGGGAATCCCATCCTATTTTAAAAAATTGTGTTTTTTTTTTACTAGAATTAAAACTACTAAAAAAACATTGCATGTTAACAAAAAATAGCCTGAAAAAAAAAATTTCCTCTGAATGGTACAAAAGGAGTACCGAAAAACCTAGAACCAGATGTAAAGGAGTTTAATTCAGAGGACATGGAGTATGGAGCACGTACAGAGGAGAAACAAAAGGTACAGATGAACAATTTTTTTTTCCACCAGCAACCGTTTTTGAGATAAAATGAGAAAATGAATTGCCAAAGAAAAACGGACACCAGGGGGTGGAAAGGAGCGTTATAAACCACCATTTATTTTTCCAAGTGAAAAGCTCAATTGGTTTCCGCACTTCCCATACGGAAAGGGCCCAAAATCCCGCTAACGCCAGGTTCTTTGACATGTGGTTTACTGAGTGAAGGCATGTAGGTCCTTTACTATCAACACTTCCGCCCCGCTTTTTACCGCACTTCAGCCCGTTACATCACGACTGTTTTTTTTTTTTTCGTTGCTGCGTCCATAAGGGCCAATTTTTTTAACCAGTGTTTAATAATACGGATGGCCAAAGCCTGGGCCCCCCCCTTTTCACCGCAACCAACTGTAAACCTCCCCCCCCCGGCCCTGGGCCCCTGTCCTGAAACCCTGCGTGTTTTTAATAGATTGAAAACCAGAAAAGACGTCTAAGCCTGGTCATCCTTCACCTGGCCACCACTTGTAAAGTTTCCCCCCTTAGCAGCTGGACCTCCGTGTTTTAATAGATAACATATACCGGCTAAGCCTGGTTTCTCTCCAACTGCTCCCCAACCTGTAAAGAGTCAGGCAGCTGGAACCTAACCGTGTTAATCAGATATGGCCTACGGCGCCAGCAACTGGCTTTTTCTCGACCGTTAGGGAGCAAATCATGAGGTGCATCCACTATTTTTCTAAAAAAAAAAAATTCCAAGAATTTTGGAAAAAAGGTATATACGCCCCCCTGTGAGGTTTTTGAAGTAAGTGTCAAAAAAGGGGGTTCCAGGGGCCCTGGACCCACAAAATTGGACAACAATATATTGGAGGCTAAAAATTTTTTCTTGGGGCATGGAGTTCCCACTATGGGGTCCGCAAAATCATTTGGGATTCTCATGGAAAAATTGTTTTTTCTTCCCCCCCCAAACATTGAAAAGAAGGTTAATTTTGAAGGAAAACCTGAAACCAATTTGAATTGATTTGCTGAAATCAGACCCCTCAGAAAAGGCCCAGGAAAGGGCAAAGTGTCTTCTTTTCCAACTAAGACGGTTTTGAGGCGAACATGATAGGGACCATTTTCTGTAATTACTTTTATGGGTGTGTGGGAACCCAAAAATAAACACAATTCTAAACAACATTTAAAAATTAAAATACCTTATTAAAAAACCCTGCCAGGGAGGGGTGTATAGTTATGTTGTAATGTCTTTTATACACACACTTCTATGTAAAAAAAAGCAAAATGTTTTTTGTTAATACGTTTAAAACTAATGAAAAATTAAAAACTTCCCTAAAATAATATTTTCTGTTTAACAGAAAACTGTTCCAGTCTTTACCAAAAAATATACTAAAATGAAAGAGTCCAAACTGAAACCAAAATTCTAGCAAAATAGTAAACCACTTTGTGGATCAGGGGTCAAACCCGGTTTTATGGGTCCTAATTGGGCTGGATGCCCCAGGACAGGGGAATAGTTTCCCCCAATGTCCAGTTGGAAACTAAAATTGTGGGGGGTTGTGAAAAGAACCTCCTATTATACCCAGTGCAAACAATATTAATCTGTTGGGGGTCCCCAGACCCCATGTTTTATAATAGGGTCCCCCATTTCTCCTGCGTAACCAAAGAACCAGAAATATTTTATAATGTATCCCCCCATTTTTTTTTCAAACTAAAAATGGGTGTTCAAATAGACTTCCTTTTTCCCGGCACATTTTTTTAAATTTTGGTGGTCATAACATGTTTAATGGTCATACTGGGCGTTCCCAGGGGAACAGTTTTAATAGTACTCAGCTTGAGTCGCAGCTTCAAACATAACAATATGGAGAGAGAGTGTTCTTTCCAAAGACCTCTTTCCTTGTTATCCCCGGCCGTTTTACTTTATTGCGGGTTCAGACAGGTTATTTTACAATGGTCCCATACAAGCGTGTCCAGCCAGGTTATAGTCCCCAATTCTATCCCAGTTTTTATCAGCCTAAAATGGTGGGTTTCAAAAGAAGTCCTTTATATTATCCTTGCACTTTTTATAAATCTGGGGTCAAGACAGGTCTTTTTAATGGGTCCATACTGTAAGTACCAGAACAAGTAATAGTTCAAATGTATTCCCAGTTAATCAACTAAAAATGGTGGGAGTTGAAAAAGACTCCTATTCCCAGTACCTTTTTTTTTAGAATATTCTGTGGGTCCAACAAGGTATTTTATAATTAATCAGGCCCCCATACGATAACTGCCGGTTAACTTGGCACAGTTTGTTTTTTTTTTGTATAGTTAATGTCCCCCGCAGTTTTCCAAAACCCTAAAAATGGTGGTTTGAAAGACTACTTTTTTTTCCGCATTTTTTTTTTTAAATCCCTGGGGGCCATGCCAAAGGATTTTATTTTTTTGGGAAACCTCATGCATGGGGTCGTACCAGTGTGGATAAGGGAATTAGTTTCAATGTACCCCCTAGTTTTTTATTTCAAAGTTTAAAAAATGTAATTGGTTTATCAAATCAACACTGAGCCTTTTTTCCTGCAAACTTATTAAATTGTGGTCCATGACGAGGTATTTTTATAAGGGTCCAATGCTGTGGGGAGGGCAAGACAGGGATAGTGAATGGTCCCCTGGTTGATTTTTTTTTATTCAGTTGGCGTTTTTATAACCTAGATTTGTCTTGCCTAAAATTTTGTTAAACAATCACGTATACAAGTTTTATTATCTGTTTGGTGGGAATGTTTTTAATTTATTCAGCCTTCTCCCGATCCCCTGTTTTTGGGTTGTAAAAGAAATAAGAGTGTTTTTTTTTGTTTTTTTGTTTTTCCCTCTCCCCATAGACCCTTTAAATGTCCTTCGCGATAAAGCGCAATTATCGACTATCGATTCTTTATATCTTATGATAATTGGCCGATAATCGAACTATCGACACCGATGGACTATAGTCCCCAAATGTTTAATCGCTCATCAAAACTAAAAAGAATAAACAACATAACAAATGCATTTGTTTTTTTTCTCTCACTATCTTACATGAAAAACCAGCAAGATTAAACCTTACCCATTTTAGGTCAATAAGGAAAACCAAAATGATTTATATTTTGCCTAAAAAATGCATAAATATGAAAGAAGGAGAGAGAAAATTTTTTTAGAGGGCAATTTTTATTATTTACATTTCTGGAATGGTTCTTGTTGGGCTTCTTTTGTTGAAGGTCCCACATCCAAAAACATTTGACTTTGGGTTTACATTAAGCCACTATTGTAACCAGTTTTTTTTTGTCCCCAGTATGCTTTTATAGTCATCTTTGTCCCCCAATTTTTTGGAAAGACCCATTTCCCTGCCCAAAAAGCTATTTAAACTTTCAATATGCCACAATAATCCTTCTTTTACGCTCATGAATTGCCATCTTTAATGTTTTGTTTTTGGGAAGTCAAAAAATCAGTCCCCTTTCCCCTTGCCACAAAAAACAAACCCCACAACATGATATTTAAATTTGCCAACCCTCCCCTGGGTTTTCTTCCACAAAAATTGGGATGGTATTTCCTTAGGGCTTTCCAAGCTTCCCTCCCCTTTTCCCTCCAAAATGCCCAAACACGAAATGTCCCCCAGTATTAATGATGATCGATTGTAGGGTCCCAAACCTACTCGTTTTATCTATTCGATTAAAGTTTTTGAAAAAAATATCGGGAAATAATCAAGACAATTATTCCGAAATATGTCTCCCTAAATATATAATCACCGAAGGATCATTAAAAGTCCTAGGGAGAAGGAAACAAACCACCTTCATTCTTTACCACTCAAACCAGGAACCTGTGAGAACTGGGAAATTTAAAACATCCACACCTCTAGTACAAACTGGAATTCCGTGCAACATACCCCATTAAGCAAACCAACAACTAAGGTTATAAAAGTCCAACAGAAAAAAAAAAGTCACAGACCCATTCACTAATCCCTGTTCCTTTGTAACCACAGCATGAACCCTTAAACTACCATGAACCCACAAAATTTAAAAAGTGCCAGAAGGCAGTATTATTTTGAACGCATCATTTTTTTATTTGAACCCTGACATTGATTTTTAACCATTTCCTTGGCCCACATCAAATTAGACCCCCCCGAACCCTGGCATGAACACCCCCCAAATATTTTTTTAAAAAAGTTCCCGGAAAAAGAGTTTTCCCTTTTTTGAACCAAACCATTTTTTATTTTTCCACTGGACAATAGACTAATATCCTGCGGTCCTGTAAAAAACCCAGATGACCCATATAAACCTGTGTCACCCCCCTGACCACCACAGATATAAAAAGTGCAAGAAAAAAAGGAGTCTTTTTTGTGAAAACCACCCATTTTTTAGTTTTTTTTTTTTATTTTCCAAATTTGACCCCCTAGACTATCCCTGGTCCCCCTGACTGGCAGCAATTGACTCCTCAAACCCTGGTAAAAATGACCCCACAGATTTTAAAAAGTGGCCCGGAAAAAAGGAGTCCTTTTCAACCCAACCAATTTATTTTTGAAAAACCAGGAACATTGACTAAATAAAATTGTCCCTTGGCCCGCCGCCATGGATCCGCAAACCTTTATGACTCCCAACAGATTAAAAGTTGACGGACGGAAACCAGAAATCAATACCAAACTTTATGTAAATCCACAATTCCCCTCTTCCCCTGAGTACTTTTGCTGATTTTTCTTCTTTAGAACTTTTCCCATTGATTGTTTTACACCACAGAAAAGGCATTGTAATAAACTGTGTGCTTTTAAAAAAACAAACATTTCCACACCTTGTCCCCCCCCCCCCCTCTAATTAAACTTCAGAATTTGTTGCCCAATAATAAAGCTTAACAAAAGCCGTTAGCAAAAGTGAACATGGACCATCAATCCATATTGGGCTGTCCCCCAGAATTTTTTTGTTTAAAATCATCGTAAATCCCTTTGTAAAATGTGAAACTTTTGCCTTGGCCAGATAGTAATAAAAAAAAATGCCTTAAAATTGCTTTCCCCCTCTCTTTCATTTTTATTCATGAGCATTTTTGCAAAAATAAAAAATTTTGGTTTATATCCTTATTAAACCCTAAAAACGGGTTTTAAAAAGGTATTTTATTTTTCTGAAATTTTTCATGGTCAGAATGTTTAGTATGAGGAAAACCATTTGCATTGTGTCCTTTTTTTTAATAATGTGTTATTTAAAACTATTCATCTGGTGTTTTTCCCCCAACTGTATTTTATACGCTTCAATAGCTTAAAAGTTTAGTGGACTTTGTTTTTTCCAACCTCCTAAAGGCCTTACTAAAAAGTGGGAATTACCTGATGGAGGAATTCTATGTGTTAGGACCTGGCCTCTTACTCTATAACATGGCTTCCGCCCCTCCGCTTAAATGAAACCACCAATTTTTTCCCTTCTAACCCTCTCAAAACAATTCAATCACTCACAAGCAATTTCAAAATATGTGGGGCACAACACAAATTTTATATTTCACCAAAATAGACCCACACTCCCATACAAATTTTTAAATGGGGTTTGTATCAATTTCAATTTAAAAATGGTCCTTCAAAATAAGGGGCGAAACAAAGTGAAAACCCAAAGCACTTTTGCAATTGAAATGTCACCCCCATTTGCAAAAAAAAATGTCTTTTTTTTTCACAGGAAATCCCCCTGATCTGTTTAGATTTTCTGTAAACACACCAGTTATTTCCCCATTTTGTTTGTCCGGAATTCCCATAGCCCCCCGCTTAATTATTATAATCACTGAAAAATAATAAATTAACTCCTCTTTCTAAACCATACCGTTTTTTTCCCAAGCCCAGCCTAGGGAAAAAAGGGAAGCCTGGTCGCACTTTTCCTCAACTGAAAAGAAATTTAAGTAAGGCCCCCCGTAAATCCCTGGCCAAATTTAAAAGCCCTCAATCTCATGTAGGATGCCTGTACTCAATTTATAAAGTTTTTTTTAATCTAAATGGCATAAGCACACCCTGTTTTTACGAGTGGCCCCCGCACCTGGCCAGGACGGGCTTGCGGGCCGCCAACTCGGGCTTTTCCCTGGCTTTGAATCCCCACTTCTTGGGACAATATTTGGCCGGCCCGCGGACCCGCCCGTGTCCCGGGTCCACGAGTGCACCTCGTCCCCCTCCTGTGCAGAAGACCATTTACCAGAAACCCGCGCCTCCCTGCTTTACCCTGCGCATCCTCCTTGGCCCACCCGGTTTGTTGCGGGTACTCCTTAGGGGAGGGCGCACTGCGCCGCCGCTCTCCTCAATTTTTAAAATGGAACAGCCGCAAGACGGCAAAAATTTGTTGGATTGCGATCGCTGGCCCCATCCCCATAATAAGTTTTTAAGCATTTTACCAGGGGATTCTTTCAGTGGCCCTAACGTGGACCTTCTAAAACGATTTTTTTTTTAAACCTTGCCTGCAACCTCGGCTTGCCCTCCGCTTAGCTAGTCCCCGTGGTCAAAGGGTACCCGGACCTGTTAAGGGACTCCAGTATCCCAGCAAAAAACCCCCCAATCCCCTGGCCTTGCAGCGGGCCTCCTGTGAATACTGCGGGAAATTATCTTTTAGTTTCATATTTTTTGCCCGTCCCTGGCAACGGCCCCCCGTTGGGACACATCAGCTTTGGACGGGTGGTCCCCCCAAGAGATCCTCTACCTCAAAACGGTATTAACAGTAACCTACAAATTATTACACTCCAATCTACATCCATCTGGTAACTATCCCCAACAATGTTTATTGGAGGTGTGGAAAAACTCCCCATGGTATGTCTCACATTTGGTGGGGGTGTGAGGAGATACGCTCTTTTTGGTCTAGGATCATAGATGTAATCAAAACTGTTACGGGTTTCCAATTTCAAAATGATCCCTCTGTCCTTCTCCTATTCCTGTTGCCTATAAATATGCATGCTCTGATCATTTTCCTTCTGATTGCGGCTAAAGCACTCATTCCTAGAAGTTGGAGATCAACCTAAGCACCCTCCGTAGCAGAGTGGCTCAAAGAGATTTTCCACTTGGAGGAGATCAGAGCGGATCAACAGTAGTCTCTTGAAGGATTCATTTAAACGTGTGGGAAATGGATATCCTTTACCTCTTCTCCAGAGTATAGTAGCTTCCATTAATCATTTATTCTTTTACAAATGGACTTCTCTCATTTATTCAATATATCAGTCGCTTTTTGGGTGGTGCATGGTGCGTGGGGCGTGGGGTCTGTCGAGTCGTGTCCAGAACTGCGCGCTGTTAGTTGTTTCATATTTTTTATTTCTAAGCTTTATTGTTATGCACCAAGTTGATTTATGATAACAATCGTATAAATAGGGCTATTTCTCAATAAAATGGATAGTAATTCTTTATGGGTCAGGTCACTGACATAATTGTACAAACAATAGTTAATGTTATTCCATTATCCAACTCGTTCTCATGGCTTTATTTCTCCTTTTTTTTCTAAGTGACATTATCTGTCCTGCTTTGTTTTCTTGTCATCATATTGTCTGAATGTATTTACTGTATACAAGTGAAATTGACTTTCCTCTATACTTGTTACTCTTCAATAAAATTATATTTGAATACATTAAAAAAAAGAATTGCAACAGGAATTATTTATTCATTGTTATCTAACATTGTAGTATTTTAGTGTCATGAACCCCAACATCTTTTTCATTAATATAAACTCAGAAACATAAAAAATTCCAATAAAATTTTTTTTTGCTGATGACCTTTATTACTCTTTAAGCTGCATGTCTAAAAATAGTTCCAGTCAGGAGTATCAGGGCAGTATTGGCCAAGTTAGGGGCCATAATCAAATTTAAAAGAAAAGGTGACAATCCATATACGAAAGATCGGGAAAACTGGTAATGATGGGGGCCCTATTTTCAGTTGAGGGGCTTGAAAATACTTGTTGCTGCCCTGGCTCCTGCTGTTGAAACCAATGGTTAAACTAAACATTTTTATGTGGGCACTTTTAGAAGTGGGCAGTAGTCAAAAGGAAGTAAAAGTGAAAGGTGGAGCACTGATGTTTTATATTGCCAGTGCATTTTTCTTTCACTTTACAGTTTAACAGGAAGCACCAAGCAGTTCACGTCTTTTTTGTCAAGACTCAGTAAGTAACAATTTGTGCATTTCACATATTATATTAGATATTGACACAAGTGCACGTGAATTACTTATAATGTAATGTATATGACTTTTTGAATAAGATGTGTTTATAATTTATTTTCTCATAGTAGTATTGTTGTCAGAGTGATTGCCAGATTTTAATTAGTGCTTGAATGTTCTCCTGCAGCATTGTTAGGAGTTCTGGAGAATAACCTGTGGCCACCCAGGTTCACTTTTAAAACAGAGACTGCACTAGGCACGGACACTAAACTTGCTCCCTCTAAATTTGCTGCCTCTGCATCATGTTTAGACATGGCATATCTGTTGTTGACTTTCAGTGTGGATTAAAAATAAGTAGCAAAATCACAGTAAAATAATAATAATTATTTAGCTTTTTCTATTACAAAACTCCATGCATACTGTATGTTGCTGAAAAAGTATGTGGATATGTTAGGGTGTGCTCTTCATGTCACAGATTTGCCTCAGATTTTTGCTGTAGCAGGTTTAGTTCTGAAATGCAATAGGGAAAATATGCAGCATAACGCTAATGTAATCCTTGCAGATTTTTCTCTGTATTTGCGGAAAAATCTATAATAAAAGTAATCTATGAAACCCTTAAAGTGTATCTTCAGTTATAATGTTATAAAGTTTTCACCACTCCCTTCTGAAGTTTAAATGTGCTGACTAGAGATACAGCAGGAACGATAGACAGTTCTGCATTTTAGATGACCATCCACTAGCAGAAGTTTCCGATAGTTTCCAGGTGGCACAATAATGTTCTACCAAATAATGCACACACTGAAACAGATACTCATTATATCCACTGATACACATATACTACATATGTGTGCACACATCCATTACATTCTGTACATACACATCCTAAGGCTATGTTCACACGGCATAATTGCGAGGACGGATTTCGCCAGCACTTACGCGGGGTGCCGTACAGCGGGGGGGGAGGGGTGGGAGCCCGTCATCCCATAGACATTCATTATCCACGGCGCGTATCCCACCTTGAATAATAGCCCAGTCACTTACTCCCCGATTGCCCAATACGCCGAGCTGAGAGAAGAGACGGAAGATATCGTTCTCTATAACAACTGTGGATTACTGTAATGTCTGGGACGGACTTCAGCCGTATTTCGCGCAGTACGGCGCGAAATACGGAACAAAATCCGTCCCAAAATAAGCCGTGTGAACATGGCCTAACAAGGAGGAGAAGGTGTTGGGAAGGATATTAACACTAATTCTATGGTATATATATACACACAGTATATTTACATTTAGTATATAGACTTAGGTTACAAATGGGTGCAGGTAGGGATAAATACTACTAAATTTTGGATTATATGATCAATACAGAATGATGTTTTTGGGGTTCAGAGAGCTGTGACTAATGAAAGCAATGGTAAATATTCATATATCATCCCCTCCCACTGATAAAGTCACCTATAATTGTCTATCATTGCCTCCAAAACCATGGTTTTAATCATATAATGATCACCAACCATCTACCCAAGGATTTATTGGCTCTCCCTTCCCACATCAGGAGCCCCTGTTCTCTTTACTAAGGTTCCATCTACATGGCAAGAATTGTCAAATCCATCAAAAACCGATTGTAAAACAATCCCCATAGACCTCAACTGAAAATCCAAGTTGTAGTCCACACGACTCAAATTTTCTTGAGGTCTGATTTCAAAAATGGCGTTTTGGCAAAAAACTTGGAACATGTTCATTCTTCCGCCATTTTTTTTAGGTAAAAAAATGTGTCCCAGACATTTCTATGTCAGATCCATGTCCAAAACCCTATTGAGACGAATGGAACTTGTTTTCTGATTTTAAATTCGGCAGAAAAAATTACCTAAAATCCACATTGCAAACCATGTCAAAATACTCGTTTGACATCGCAGAATAGGATTCCGAAACTGACAAGTAGCTCGACATTTATGGTGTGGACATACCTAGCCTAGTATGTAATATTAGTTTTTGTTTTTATAGACTTTATTATTTTTTTATTTTTTTAAAAACCCTGTAAGATAAATATTATGGACGGGTTTCTAATGAAAATAAACTCCATTGCCAAGTTTTAAAAACCAGCACAGAGAGTGGAGGAGGAGGGGCTCAATTGTGTAGCAGCAAGAGATAGGAAACAGAGGAAGGAGACCAGGAACAAAGGAGAAAAGAAAAGAAGCAGCAATAAGAGAGGTGAAGGGTAGAGTAATAAGGGAGACGTCAGCAAAGGCAAAATAAATGTAATAAGAGGGGCAAGGAGATAGAAGAAAGCCATTTGTCAACTTCCACCACCATTGCTAGCTACCAAAAGGATACAAGTGAATATTTCAGTTTAAGTGTTTTTTCTCAACAGATCATATAAAAAGTAGTTATCAGCAGCACTGGATATGGTTATTATTGGCCTGCTGGTGGTCATTTTGCAGGGCTCTGGCACTGCTCCTCCTGTTCCTCCTTGCACAAAGGAGGAGGTTGTGGTTCTGCTGTTGGGTTGTTATCCTCCTACGGCCCCTCCATGTCTCATAGTCTACTGGTATCTGCTCCATGTTCTGGACACTGTGCTGATAGACACAGCTAACCTTCTTGCCATAGATGACATTGATGTGCCATCCTGGATGAGCTTCACTACCTGAGCAACTTCTGTGGGTTGTAGACATCGCCCCATGCTACCTCCAGGGGTGAGAGCAATGACAGAATGCAAAAGGGACCAAAACAACAGCCAAAAAGGATGAGAACAGATAAACGGTCTGTGGTCAACACCTGCAAAACCACTCCTTTATAGGGGTTGCCTTGCTAATTGCCTATTATTTCTACTTGTTTTCTGCTCCATTTGCACAATAGCAGGAGAAATCGATTCACAATCCATGTTGATTCATAACTGGACAGGTTGGTTTCACAGAATTGTGATTGACTTGGAGTTACATCGTGTTGTTTAAAGGGGTTGTCTCACTACAAGGATTGCTTTTTATGTTAAAGATCTTGCAAAAACAAGTCACTTTGCAATATGTGTCCATTAACAGTTTCCTACCTATTCCTAGATAAACCCTCTTGTATGGGCTGCATCAGCTCCTCAGGTCACTATAGCTACAGACTGTTTGATCTATCCTGATAGGCTGCCAGCACTGGTTGCTATAGCTACAGACCTGTCTTCTACTGCAGCCTAGTGGAAGTCAGTAAACACGCCCCTGAATTCAAAATTAATCCAAGAAAACAGGACTAAGGTAAGATGAATCAATGTAGTGAAACAACCCCTTTAAGTGTTCCCTTTACTTTTTTGAGCAGTGTGTAAATATACAGGAAGGTCCCGACCTACAACATTCCAACTTACATCTGTCTCCTTATTACAAACAGAGACTTATGGGGCGTATAATTTGCAGCCCCAAGAAAACAACGCACCCCCCCCCCCCCCCCCCCCCCCCCCCCCCCCCCCCCCCCCCACCGAAAAAAAAACGACACTATCCGCGTGATGACATCACACACTAAATCACACCCCATAATAACGTTGAAACATGGCAATCCTTCCTCTGCCCACTTCGTATTCCAACCAAGAAAGCAGAGCAGCTCTTTTTTTTTACCTTCCTCTTGCTCACCTGCTGGGTTCCTCTATCTTCAGGCCAGCACGACAGCTCTCCCTCATGCCTCGGCAGGTCTGTTCTTACTGCTCCTCCAATGTAAATTACAGTACAGTACTGTATCATGACCCATACAATTAGTACATGTGTGTCAGCATGCCACACCAAACATGTACTAATTGTATGGGTGCTGATTAGTACATGGTGCTGCTGTGGCATGCTGGCACTAGTAGTTCCATGTCCTACAGGAGCTAGTATCTGTGGAACTAAAAGAGTCAGCATGCTACAGCAGCACATGAGAGACAGAAAGTGAGGTGAAATCTTCTAGGCAGGGGCAAAGACTCTGTAGAGAGAGGCAGGAGCATTGCTGGTTCTTATCTCTCCTGCCATGATCCATATTTCCCTCTTCCAAAAAGATGCTGATTTTACCAGTATATCTGGCAGGAGGCAGGACCTCCAGTGTCTAGAGGCAAATACAGCCCAATGGACACCTTATTGCAGAAAAATAACATGCAATCATTATCTATCACTTCAGAAGCTAATACACTTTCATTGTTACTCCTTGTTACTAATTTCCGCACAGATTTCTTTAAAGGTACATTACACCATATCTGTGGGAGCTTCGTCTTGTTTTCATCATGCCTTTGCCTTGAGGTTTTCCTATGACTCCAATGGGGGAATGCAGCAGCTTTAAAACCAGATCTAAAATTTGCAACATTGTTTTCTTTAAGCTCAGTTCTAGAACTATGGGACACATTTACTATTTGCACCAAAATACTATTGTACATGTTTTACTCCACATTTAGTAGTTGTTTTAGGCAGTTCTTAGATAATTTTGCACCCAACCAAACAACATCAACCTCCTGTCTGACCAAATAGGGGAGGTGTAACTTAATGAGTGATGCGTGTATGCCAAAAAAGCACCAATGTATTTTCGGTTGCACTACTGTTGCCACAAGCTACACCAACTAATACATGGTTTAAAGTTAGACAGTGTCTAAACATGCACCGGGTTTATCATACATTGATAAATCTGGTGAATTTTTAGACTATGGAAAAAGCCAGTGTTGGACTGGGATGTCTTGGGCCCACCAGTGGACCTGATTCTTGGGGCCCAGTAGTGTAGTTGATCCTAGGAGCCCACCAGTGGAGTTGGTTCTTGGGGCCCACCAGTGTGTTTCATTCTTGGGGCCCACAGTGGAGCTGATTCTTGGGGCCCACCACGTGGACACTGATTCTTGGGGCGCAGTGTGTGAAGTTGATTTCTAGGAGCCCACTAGGGAGTTGGTTATTGTGGGCCAACCAGTGTAGTCTCATTCTTGGGGTCCCACCAGATGGAGCTGATTCTTGGGGGCCCCACCAGTGGAGATGATTCTTTGAGGCTCCAAAAAATCAGTGGAGATGATTCTGGAGCCAGCGTTGCTAGTTGATTCTTGGAGCCAACCAGTGGAGTTGGTTTTTGGGGCCCACAAGTGTAGTTGATTCTTGGGGCCCACCAGTGTAGTTGATTCTTGGGGCCCACCAGTGGAGCTTGATTATTGGGCCCACCAGTTGAGCTGATTCTTGGGGCCCAGCAGTGTAGTTGATTCTTGAGGGCCACCTGTGGAGCTGAGTCTTGGGGCCCAGCAGTGTAGTTGATTCTTAAGGCCCATCAGTGGAGTTGGTTCTTGGGGCCCATCAGTGGGGTTCATTCTTAGGTCCCACCCTACAGATATTTTATATAACTGCACATACTGCACATGCCTTTTGCTTTCTTCCTGTTTTTCTCTGCTTTTCTTCTTAAAAACCAGTTCCAGGATTGTCAGGCCCAGGAGTCCACCAGGAGTTTCCTCTGCTCCTCTGGAGGCCAGTCCAGTCTGGGAAATTGCTGTGTTTGTTCATAATCATCTTGACTCTTTTCTTTCTAATGTGTCACATAGAGGAATAGGTGACTCTTAAGGTATCTTTACGCAGTGATTTGCAGGACATATTTTGACACGAAATTGCTCCAAAAATACGCCCCGCAAATACGATAAAAAAAACGTCACTAGTAAAATCAGCATCATCGTTTAGACAATGGTGATTTTACAATTACATTTCTTGTTATGTAATGTACGCCTGTAAAAAGAAGTGACCTGCTACTTCTTTCGGGCGCTTATGCCCCTAGTGTGGTATAGTCTTACCATGTGGCACTTAGGGAATGTTCACACAGCATCTTGCGGAGCGTAACTGTGTGCGCCACAAGAGGCTGTATGATTAAGAGAACACGCTGATCAGCGTGTTCTTCTAAAGCACAGGGGTATACCCTGCAAAGAAGGGACATGTTACTTCTCTCTGCCGGCGTTCAATATGTGGCAGGGAAGACTGCAGGTAATCTCTTTGAGAGCTATGATTACCGTAATTATAGGACATATTATGGGACGCATTGCAGCGCAATTACATCCTGAAATACACCCTGAAAGACGTCTTGAAAGACATAGGGCGACATGTATGAAGGGGCTTTTCGCCCGTTTTCTGGCGTATCCTGCGCCTCCCGGCCCGAATCCCGCTGTCGGACGCAGGGAGGCAGTTAGGCGCAGCGTTCGCCACTTTCAGCTGCGCCGCATGCAGGGCGCGGCTACAGTGGGAGCGCGGTTCCCTGTGGGCACGGTGTAGGACGTCTCCCGGGGCGTGACGCGGCTGTGCGCTCAAAAACTCAGACGGCATGTACGATCGCGGCTGCCAAAGACTGCGGCGCAATGCAGGGCGCCTCGGCAGCTCCGACAGGCAGACCTAGTTTATTTTGGTCTTAAATGGTCCGGCAGAGGCGAAGTGAAGCAAGATCGGAACATGCGAGGAAGCAGATAGAGATCGCGACAGATATCTCGGCGCCTCCGCCTCTCCCCCCCAGTGCAGCAGGAGTATGATTCGAAAGAATTTCGGAATAAAGGCGGGAAAACAGTGTCAGCAAAGAGCTTAACCTCAAAATAAAAATAATATTAAAAAAATCACTTTCCAAAAATCTAGATACGGCGCAATATCTAGGAATTCGGATATTGGGAAATTGCCGGGATAACAGTATTTCAAATTCTGAAAGCTATTCTCATTCGGTCTCGGCAGAAACGGCCAATCAGAATAGGAGCGTACAGTGAACCATTAAGAACCTATGGAGAACGATTGACCAAAACGTACAGTAAAATGCAGAAAAGAGTCTATGATTGTGTTGAGCTGTAGCTGGAGCTTGGCTATCTGGCCAAATCAGAATGAGGAGCGACAGGGACCATTATAGTCTATGGAGAATTTTCGAACAATCAAAATCCAAGGCGGGAGCAGTTCAAAATACAGTAAAAAGGCAGAAAAGTTGCTGATTGGTAGAGCTAGCGGTGGCTTGCCTATCCCAGCCAATCAGAGCGGCGAAGCTAATTCTCCCTTTGTAGTCTTGGAGAGATGGGCGCAATGCAATCTCGGCGGCTCAGCCGCCGTGGGCATGGAGTGATGATAAAAAAAAATAATTTTTATTATGTGTAAAATATTATCAGATAAAGCGCTGAAACCTTCTCTAAATATAAATCAGTTAAATCCCTAACAACGCGTTTGTCGCGAGACCGGCGCTACACATAAGGAATTGCTAATAGAGAGAATTGCCGGGACAATACGTAATTTAAATTTGTTAAGCGATTCTCATGGTCGACAGAAGCATCGCCAATCAGAATATGGACAGCGACAATGAGACCCATTAAAACCTATGGAGATTGTTTTTGACCAATCAGAATAGGCGGAGCGACGGAGGGCGATAGGTCCCATTATAACCTATGGAGAAATTTAGACCAATCAAAATCAAAAGGTGGGGACAGTTCAAAATACAGTAAAAAGACAGTAAAAGAGCTAGATTGGCTGAGCTAGAGGAACCCACCACCCCACCACAAACAACACCCACCTTCCGGGGCTTAGACTATCCTAGCCATCAGAAGACCGTGGCGCTCAAGCTAAAAGGCGCCCGGATCTCACAGGGACTGAATCCGCGAGCATACTTCTCCCATTGTAGTCTCTATGGAGAGATCGGCCTGTTTCTGAAATCTCGGCGCTCAGCGTCCATGCGCATAAGTATTAACTAAAAAAAAACATTTTTTATTAAGTGTAAACATTCTAAGATAAAGCGCTGAAACCTTCTAAACCATTTATAAAAATAAATCAGTTAAATGATTAATAATATGGGGGGTAACGAAAAAAAAATATTAATTCATTAAATCTTGTTTCTTTCTTGTATTTTCGTTATCAAGAGTTCAATACGTATGGGTGCCCAACGAAAATAAAGAAGATAAAACATCGATTTTATTGCAATTAATATTTTTCTTTTCGTTACCCCATATCTATTATTCATTTTATATACACCATCGGGAAACTTCTGTAGTGTTATAATTTGATTTCGGCCATGTACAGTTTTTTCAGATTGACTTATAGAATCACACCTCCCCCCACACCCCACTCCCACCAAAACACATAGGTGCATCGCTCGCTCTCATTGGTCAATTAACGGCGCCGAGTCTTTTAACTTAGCCAATCACAGAGCTGCGCTCAGAATTTTTTCCCCCATCGCCCATAGAACTCTATGAGAAAGTAGCTTGCGCTCTGATTGGTAAGCGGGCGAGCCCCCGCTAGCTAAAACCAAACCCAGCTCGTTTCTGCCTTTTTACTGTATTTTGAACTGTCCCGCCTTTAAATATGATTGGTCAATTTTTTTCTCCCATTAGGGGGTTTTATAAATGGGTTTTTTGTGCTCCTATTTGATTGGTCAAAATTCTCCTCCCCATTTTAGGATATAATGGGCCACTGCGCCCTTTTGTTGGGGGTTTAAATCCAAATCAAAAAAAACAATTTGAATTACGTTTTCCCGGGATTCCCTTTCAATTCCATGGCGCGGTTGGCGACAAAACCCGCCGTTGTGGTTTAACGATTTATTTTAGAGAAGGTTTCGCGTTTTTGGAAATTTTTTTTACATTAATAAAAATTATTTTTTTTTTAAAACTTCATGCCCGGCGCTGGGCCAGTTTCAGTGCCCCCTTTTCTTCCATGGGACTAAAAGGGGAAGAGGCTGGCTCTGATTGGGGGATAAAACCCACTGCTCAGCCTAGTCTTTTTGTATTTTTACTGATTTGAACTTTTTCCCGGGCCTTTTATTTTGTTTGGGGAAAACTATGGTTTTAATGGGTCTTTGTCCCCTATTTTTGACTGCTTTTGGGAAAGAGGGCCTTAAACTTTAAATTATGTATTTCCGGCTTCCTCTTTTGCTTCGGCCGGTCTCGTCGACAAACGCGTTGTTGGGATTTAATGATTTTTTTTTAAAAAAAGGTTTCAGCGTTTATTGATAATATTTTACGTTACTAAAATGATTTTTTTATTTCATCCCCTCATGCCGCACGGCGCTGGGGGGCCGAGATTGCTTGCGCCCATTCTCCCATTGACTTCAATGGGGGGAGTAGCTCGGCTTGTTGGCGGGGTAGGCAAGCCCCCGCTAGTAGCCTATCAGCCTTTTCAGATTTTTCTGTATTTTGAATGTCCCACCTTTGTTTTGATTGGTCAAATTTCCCATAGGTAAAATGGGTCTTTGCGTCCTATTCTGATTGGTTAATAACTCCTTAAAAGGAAAGGGGCCCATGTCGTCCTATTTGTTTGGTAAATAATTCTCCTGGTTTTAAGGGGGACACTGTCGCTCCTTTTTCTGATTGGTGGTTTATGCCGCCCAATGGAAGAGCTTAAACAATTTGAATTACTGTATTTTTCCCGGGCATTTAATATCATAATTTTGAATTAGGGTTTGGGGAAATGTTTTTTTTATGTTTTTATTTTTTGGTTTAGCTCTTTTTTGGTGTGGAAAGCCTTTATAAGGCGTTTTTGATTCTTTTTTGACCCACTGGGAAGATTTCTCGTGTTTAGCCTTTCTGCATTGGAACAGATTTTCGGCGCAGTCCCGCCGGCGCCTAAGCCCCACACTGCGCCCTGTCCCCGCAAATGTGCCCACACATGGGGGGGCGGGAAATTTTCCCCGATGTATGGCGCACCTCTGGGCGGCGAATCTTCGGGCAGGGAACTTTTCCCCCATGTATGGGCCCCCCTCGGACGGCGATCTTTCGGGAGCCCGCACTGGCCTCAGTCCCCACTGCGCCCCCAAAAACTGGCGGGCCGGGGACTTTTGCCCCCCATGTATGAGTGACTACCCTTTGGCGGGAAACTTAGGCGCGCCCGCCTGCGCCTAAAATTCCGCATCGCCCCAAACATGGCGAGGCGGGCGGACTTTACTGCAATGTATGAGGCGCCCCGGCGCCGACTAAATTTAGGGAGATTTGGGAAAAGGTGCGCCCCGACGTGGCGAGATTCATACATGTCGCCCATAGTCTTGGACCAAAGAAAGGTGTGCACTTCTGATCTAAAAGAAATCACACTAAGATTGTACATTAGTTTCCTAAAAATTAAAAAAAAAACAGCATAGTTTCATAGTTTCATAGTTTGTAAGGTTTAAAAAAAAAAAAAAGTGTCCATTGTTCGCCCGTTGTGTTAAGGGGTTTATCCAGAGGAAGGCAAAAACCCCAAAGAGGTAGAAGCCAATTGCCCTCATTTTGGGGAAAAAATTTCCCTTTCCCTGACTCCAATCTGGCAATCAGAAAAATCCCTGGATCAATGACCCCTCTCCTGAATCCTAGTCACTGTAACTTGTTATATTATTACGCTCCAGAAATGCACCCCAAACCCTTTTTGAACTCGGTTATTGAATTCACCATGACAAGTCCCTCTGGCAGGGGAATTCCATAGTCTCACTGCTCTTACAGTAAAGAATCCCTTTCTATGTTTATGTAGAAACTTTCGTTCCTCAAGACTAGAGGATCCCCCCTTTTTTCTAGATACAGCCCCTGTGTATAAATAAATCTTGGGAGAGATCTCTATATTGACCTTTGATGTATTTAAACATATTTATTATGTCCCCCGAACCCTTCTTTTCTCTAAACTAAATAACCTAATCTTGCCAAATTCTTTCTGGTACTGTAGTCCACCAGTCCTTTTATTATTTTTTTTGCCGCCTTTGTACTGTTCAAGTCTACATGTCTTTTCCTGTGCATGGTGCCCAAACTGTAACATATTCCATTTGTGGTCAAACAGTGATTGTATATGGAGAATATATTTTTATCAGTGCATCTATGCCCTTTTATGACCCTGATCCTTTTTGCTTTGGTGCTGTTTGCCTGACCTTTGGTGCTACAATTAAGTTTACTGTCCCCCAGGATTCCCAAGTCCTTTCCATGTCACTTTTTACCAGTGTTTTTCCATTTAACATGTAATCATGTAATGGATTTCTCTTCCCATGTGCATAACCCTTTCATTTATCGTGTTAAAACCTCATCTGCCATTTCCCTGCCCCGGCCTCCAACTTATCCAGATCCCTTTGTAATAACGTATTATCCTCTATTGTGTTGATTACTTTACAGAGCTTAGTATCGTTTGCAAAGATCGATATTCTACTGTGTATTCCCTGGGGTAAGATCATTAATGAAAATGTTAAAGAGGATAGGGCCCAATACCTGACCTTGTGGTACCCCCCTAGTAAACAGCAATCAGTCAGAGTATGTACCGTTAATTACTCCCTTTGTTTTCTATCAGTGAGCCAGTTCTTACCCACTTGCACACATTTTCCCCGTCCAAGCATTTCATTTTATTTACCAACCTTTTATGTGGCACCGTATCAAATGCTTTAGAAAAATCTAGATATATGACATCCAGTGCCTCACCCCGATCCAGTCTAGCACTGACTTCCTCATAGAAGCTGATGAGATTAGTTGACAGGACCGATCCTTCATGAACCCATGCTGGACGGCGTTATACATTTATTTCAGTGAGATACTCCAGGATAGAAACTCTGAGAAAACCTTCAAACATTTTACCTACAACAGAGTTAAGCTTACTGGCCATAGTTTCCTGGATCACTTTTTGACCCTTTTTGGAATTGGCACCACATTTGCTATGCGCAAATCCTTTGGGACATACCCCGTTATTAGACAGTCATGAATAAATTTAAAAATAGGGGCCTATCTATGACATCACTTAACTCTCTTAGGACACGTGGGTGTATGCCATCTGGACCTGGGGATTTGTCTATTTTAATCTTCCTAAGACGGAAGCATGTGAAGGGTCCAAACACTGCAGTACATCTTCACATTATGGTGCCTTCACAAAGCTTTTTGAGGAAAATACTTCCATTTTATAGCAAGGACATTACTTGGAATAAGCCACTTTTTTGTTAACTCCTTATTAATCCAAAAGGAAAAACCTCTGTGTGTGCTTATGAAGGTTGAGCATGGATGCAAAGAAGTCTATGAAGGCCATGTTTAGTATGTGGATCTGTGTCTGACTGTGTTCATAGGGTCTTACACATTGTGATAGTGGTATAGTTAAAAAATCTGGCAATCTCAATTATGTTTACAACTGCTTTACTGCTATCTTCACAGTATAACTGTTGCTTTATATCATTGACAGCGGAATATCCAATTTCTCTCTTCTAACATAACTTTACACCGTGATTTGCTGCACACACCTGCATTCAGCAGAAACTAAAATAAGTCTCTAGGATTCATCATGGTATGTGAATACACTGTGCCCTTTATATTTTACCCTGACACATATTTGTGAAACTGCTTTCAAGAAAACTTAATTTTTAAATTTTTTATCAGGCAAAACCCCAGAAGAGTATGCACTGATCCCATATACGGTAAGAAATTATTTCACAGGACATACAAATGTAGAAACAATAAACTTAAAGGGGTTTTGCCACAAAGTAAAATTGATGTGGGAAGCTTGCAAATGAAATAACAAACATTTTCACCATTCATTATTATTAAAATTTCTGGGCCGTTTTTGTTTTAGCTGCTTCTTTAGTGATCCATTGTTTACAGCTCGTCTCCAGGGGATACGACCAGGGCTGAGAGTTCCTCAGTCCTGGCCAGACATGCTCAGACATCACTTCTCCTCTCAGGCAGCTACAGAGTGTTCAAATCCCAGGTGCTGTCATTCTACTAATGTCCTCTTTGCTCCTTAGTAATTAGTCAAACCATGCAAATAAATAAAAAAGAAACCTCAATCAGGTCTGTGCATTGATAAAGAGAAAAAACAAAACACAGGTTTGGTTCCTGCAGGGATTTGAACCTAGGACCCTTGTGCCTGGAGGCAAAAACTTTACCTCTCCACTACTCACAATGCTTTACATAAACAGACCTTTCTTTGACTACAGAGAGGAAAGGCCTGGTGATGTCATCCTGCTGGGTCACATGATATGTAATTCAAACAAATCACACACGCAGCCTTCTGAGCACACAGAGCTGAAGAGCTGGATACAGGAGCTATGAAATGAGATTGTGGCAAAACCCCTTTAAGAGATAATGCACCAGGACATCCTGGCACAGAAAGTTACTTGAACCTTTTCAATGTTTTTCAATGGCTTCTGTTGTATGATAGGAACCGATAACACAGAAAGCCAAGATATCACCGTCAAGTTAAAGAGGTGATCCCATCTCACACTCTGATGCAGGGGTGCCAATAGGGCAGTATGAGCAGTACTCCTGTCAGGGGCCCTAATCAAAAAGGGGCCCACTGATATGTTAAAAAAGGGACCTAGTAATGGGTGGGGATCCCATTTGATTTGGCTATATGGGGCCCAAAAACGGTTAATAGATGACTGATGGCAGCCCTGCTTTTATGACATAGCGCTAAGATATACCATCAAAGTATGATAGCTGCAGGTCTATGCCTACGATTTAGTGAATGGACCCCAAAAGTTTCTGTTCACATAAGGAGAGTTGGTTGTGCCTGTGCACGATTCTCCACTCTGTTCTAATGGAGTTCCCAGTACAGGTTAGCGGTGTGTTTGTCTGTACTCAGATCTCCCATAGAGCAGAATGGACAATCATGTGCAAGCATAACCAACTCTCCTTTTCTGAACAGAGACTTCTCTCAGATATTGTATAAATCAAAGAGTAAAAAACTTCATAAGCCTGCATGTGAAATCAGAGACATACCAGAATGCAGTACAGGGCCTAATACAAGGCTGATGTTAGTAATTTCAGTGTCATACATAGCTGAATTATCTGGGTCCCATGCCTATTATCAGTTTCTATCTTTCTCCATAACAGTAGGCCCCTATTTTATAAAATTCGATCAGGGCCTGGTCTATGGCTGTCTGCATAAGGCTTAAACAGCGTGTAGGTAAATCAATGAAGGCTGTAAAAACCAGTGAGACCACTCCAGGAGCTACCTTAAAATTTTTAGCAACCAGGTAACAATGATGTCTATAGATAGTAATAGAAAGAAACTGATGGTGCTTACTGAAGGTTCACAGCTGTAGTCTATATCTGTCTATATGAGGCTTAAATTGGTTGTCTCACTATATTGATTCATCTTACCTCAGTCCTGTTTTCTTGGTTTCATTTTGAATTCAGGAGCGTGTTTGCAGGCTTCAACTAGGCTGCAGTAGAAGCCAGGTCTGTAGCTATAGCGACCAGTGCTGGCAGCCTATCATGAGAGAGTAAACAGGTCTGTAGCTATAGCGACCTGGGGAGCTGATGCAGCCCATACAAGAGAGGATATCTCAGAATAGGTAGGACACTGTTAATGGACACATATTGCAAAGTGACTTGTTTTTGCAAGATCTTTAACATAAAAAGCAAGCCTTGTAGTGAGACAACCCAATCTGTTGACACTCACCCTTGTTAAAAGACTCCTAGTACAGACGAGTGTATTAGGAACAAGCATCACGGGAGTAAATAGCACCAAAAAACCGCCTACAACAAAAGAGTATTTTATTCAGTGACACTAGAACGAAACGTGTAGTTTATTTTTTACTGAATAAATTACTCTTTTGTTACAGGCGATTTTTTGCACTATTTACTTCCATGAAATTTGTTCCTAATACACTCGTCTGTACTAGGAGTCTGTTAACAAGGGTGAGTGTCAACAGATTTATAAAGTTTTTATTGTTACCAGCCCCAATCTATTTGGGAGCTAGGGATTGGGAGAAGCAGCAGCCGCCGAGGATTCTTAGACCTGAGGACTAATTGCGATCTGTGAAACAGGCTTGTTGGGGAGTTGTGCCGTCCAAATGCACAACCTGAGAAGGTGAGTGGAGACAAACAACCTCTTAGAGTTTACGCATCAGTGAGTAATAATACACTAGAAAGCGCTCTTTCTTTCTTTTCTTTTTCATTACATAAGGCTTAAACCGCATGTAGGTAAATCAATGGAGACTGTAAGAACCAGTTAGACCACTACATGAGCTAAATTTTTTAGTAATCAGGTAACAAAGACCTCTATAGATACCGTAGTAATAGAAAAAAACTGATGGTGCTTACTGAATGTTCACAACACTAGTCTATGTCTGTCCACATAAGGCTTAAAGGGGTTGTCTCACTAAAATGATAGCTTTTATGTTAAAGATATTGCAAAAACAAGTCACTTTGCAATATGTGTTCATTAACAGTGCCCTACCTATTCTGAAATATCCCCTCTTGTATGGGCTGAATCAGCTCCTCAGGCGTTATAGCTACAGACCTGTTTGATCTCTCCTGATAGGCTGCCAGCACTGGTTGCTATAGCTACAGACCTGGCTTCTACTGCAGTCTAGTGGAAGCCAGTAAACCCACCCCTGAATTCAAAATGAAACCAAGAAAACAGGACTGAGGTAAGATGAATCAATGTAGTGAGACAACCTTTAAACCGCATGTAGGTAAATCAATTGAGACTGTAAGAACCAGTTAGACCACTCCAGGAGCTACCTTAAAATTTTTAGTAACCTGGTAATGATGATGTCTATAGACAGTAATAGAAAACAACTGCAATAAGCTAGGCACCAGTGGTGGATTTCTCGTTATCTGACTGCTGATTTTTTCCAAAGAACTATTAACATTGGGACACATTTATTATGGCAATTGCACCAAAAATATTGGCATACATGCTGTACAGCACTTTATTATGTGTTTTAGACACACTTGTGTGCCACACCTGACAAAAGAAATGTAGCCTTCTTTTAAATGGACGTGATTTCATTGGAAAGGGGCATGTTTAGCATGCAACAACATTGTGGCACAATTAGTGGCATAAAGTAAACCAACTAATAGAATGTGTAAACGTAGACTGGACAGTCTAGAAATGCAACAGATTTATCAAGACTGATAAATGTGGCGCACTGTAAGACTGTCTAGTCTAGCTTTATGCTAAGTACTAGACAATATTGATAAATCTGCCCCAAAGTATTTGATTCTGGTCCGTATCATTACAGTGATACCTTGAGATACGAGTTTAATTTGTTCTGTCACCTTGCCTTTAACTCAAATTGCTCTTATGTCAAACCAAATTTTATTAACAAAAGTTTATTAACAAACATGTACACTGTATAAATATACTGTATACAGTATAACAAAAGAGAATATAAAGAAATAAACTGGTTTTATTAAGTGTATTCACCTTGAAAGTCAGATGAGGGTGCTGGTGGAGATGGAGGAGGAGATCTCTAAACTTAAATTGTCTGTTTTCTTCCCTTCACTTAAAGGGGTTATGCCATGATGTAATGTTGACGTGGGATCCTCCACAATGGGTATTTAATCACTTTTCTAAATATATGTGATTACAAAAAGTGAAGCCTGTGAAAGCTACAGCATTGCTCAGTCCCCTTTAGTTACCTGAAAGCTTGTATTAGACACGACCAGAGGAGCTGACAGGCCGCGCTTACGTGAAACACTTCTTATCTGATGACAGGGAAAATGAATGAGCTTCAAGGGGCTGGGGAGAAAGTGCAGTTTATGAGGCTGTGTCTTGCTGCATAGAGAATCAAGTTATTTGAGTTAAGTTTGAGACGCTACCTTATACCTCACTCTCTGCTCACCCCCTCCCTCTCACCCCAGCAGCCTTCATGACTCAGCATGATTTGTTTATATTCTACTCATGCCGATAAGAAGGTAAGGAACTCAGTCCTGGCAAAACCCCTTTAAGAGGGGTTCACACAATGTTGCTGTAGTGGCAGACAGTTTGTAGAGCAGATTACTTGTTTAAAATTCAGGGATGGCTATAGATTAGGTGCTTGTGAGCAGAAGCTGCTGCAATGCACGTCTTCTCTCCTCCACTCTTAACTCAAATATTCACTCTTAACTCAAAACAAAAAAATGGGCCAAGCGACTTCTCTTATCTCAAAAAACTCTTAAGTTAAGAAGCCCTCAAGTCAAGGTACCACTGTTTATCCTAAAATTCAGTGCATGAAATCATGGTTTATGAATTTGGACTGATTGCTACTTCATATTTTGCTGTTCACAGCCAGAATTGTCAGATGATGAATCCTTTATTGCGGAGATTGTACTGCCTAATCAAAATATCTTAAGAGCCAAAGACATCGACCACCTGAAGAAGGTACTTTCACTTATTCAGTAATGTTATTATGACTTTGTTGCTGGACATAGTCTGAACTTTGTATCAGCACGCCATTAAACAAGATGGTCAGGTTTGCTAAAGATTATTTTCTTTCTGATTGTGAATAGGTAAAAGAATATATAGATGATTTTATTGACACAGTGAGACATTTGATTGAAGCAATTGGAAGATGCATCGCAGACATGAACAAGGTTGCAGATGACCTGGACAAATTCCACCGAGGAGCCACCATTGCTAGCGTTACAGGAAGTTCATTTGGAATTGCTGGAGGCATCACTACTATCGTTGGCTTGGCACTAGCCCCTGTTACACTTGGTGTATCCTTGATTGTCAGTGCTGTTGGCATTGGTGTCGCTGTAGCCGGGGGAATCACCGGGGCAGGGGCTTCTATTGCAGATACTGTAAATATTAAGACACAGAGCAAGAGAGTACAAGAGATTGTGGATCAAATTAATGTCAAGATGGAGAGTTTAAAAGAGATTTCTGACAATATCCGGGCAGAGATTGTAAACATACAGAGTAAATTTGAGGTAAAGGACATCATGAATGTAACAAGAGTGCTTGGGAGAAGTGTATTAACTTCAATAGAGCTTAGCAGATTTGCCCAGCTAAGCAAATTAACAACAGTGGCATCTCGAGGGGCACAGTTAGCCACCCGTGGAGTCCAGGCAGCGGCAGCCATTTCTGGGGTTTTAGCTGCGTTGTTTATTATAATTGATGCAGTTTTTATAGTTAAGGGAGCAATAGACCTGCATAAGGGGAGTAAGACTGAGGAATCTGCAAAGATAAGAGAGTGTGGTAAGGAGCTCCTGGCAATATCTCAGGAACTAGAGGAGATGGAGAATGCATTTGGTAAGGATTTGACCGTTTTTTTTAAATATGAATATTGATTTTTCTTCTAAAAGAGGAACATAACCTTCCTGTCTTCAGCATAATTTTATTAGAGGTGTCCTTGTCCTAGATAAGCTTATTGTTTCTAGACACGACATGCTGCATGAGCACCACTTATTTCTCTCCTTTCCTTTAAATTAAATGCTGACCGCCGGTAGACTATAAATGTCCGGGCGATGGTCATATAATGTAACTCTGCATGGACATTCTGGAACATCCATTCAGAGAGCGCAGATGCGAGGGTGGAGAGCCGGCTATCAGCGTTCACTTAGAAGGCAGAAATGGTTTATTAGCATCTCTGCCTCCTTGTGTATACATGGCTCAATGCGTGCAGTGTACAGAGATAAGTACTCTCTGCTTTCCGGTACTTTCTGCTTTCCGATACTGGTGGTCACATGACTGGTGGAGGTGGTAACTACAATGAGCTGCTTGGTGTTAACAGACCCAGATCCGTTCTTCATTGATTTCTGGGGGCTGTATTTCCAGTGTAACTGATGCATATATATTATCCCCAGTTATAACAGAAGTTAGCAAATATAAGTATAAATCACTTCTCCTCTCAGGCAGCTACTGAGTGTTCAAACTCCAGGTGCTGTCACTCTACTCCCGTCCTTTGTGCTCCTTAGTAATTAGTCAAACAGTGCAAATAAATAAAAAAGAAACCTCAATCAGGTCTGTGCATTTATAAAGAGAAAAAAAAACAACACAGGTTTGGTTCCTGCAGGGATTTAAACCTAGGACCCTTTTGCCTGGAGGCAAACACTTTACCTCTCAGCTATTAATAATGTTTTACATAAAGGCCATGATCACACGGCTTATTTGGGCGCGGATTGGAGCCGTACTGCGCGCCGTATTTGCGCTGCAGTACGGCTCCAATCCGTCCCAGTAACTACGGTAATCCACAGTTCTCATAGAGAACTATGGATTCCGTCTCTCCTACCCGCTCAGCAAATCCGCCACAGGGGGAGAAAGTGACATGTTCATTATCCAGGCGCAATACGCGCCGTGGATAATGAAAGTCTATGGGGCCGGCGGGCAGCGCCCCCGCCCCTTATTCAAGCTGTAATTGCAAGCGAAATCCGGCTCGCAATTACGGCTTGAATAAACCGTGTGAACATTGCCAAACAGACCTTTCTTTGACTAGAGAGAGGAAAGGCATGATGATGTCATCCTGCTGGGTCACATGATATGTAATTCAAACACATCACACATGCACACAGAGCTTAAGAGCTGGAATCAGGAGGCCTGAATTTAGATTGTGGCAAAACCCCTTTAACATCACCTATTATAAGATTATTTCCATATTGGG
>JAODAL010017062.1:0-78863 GCA_025379985.1 Phyllomedusa bahiana
GTTTTAAAAACATAACGTGGGAATGATGGGAGTTGTAGTTTCCCAAACACTGGGGGGCCGCATTTTGAGTGCCTGGTTAAGTGTCAAAAAGTTTTTCTCACATAAAGTACACATGAAGATTTCAAAAATGGGGCCTTCAGAGAGGCCAAAACTGGCTCCGGCGGTAAGGGGTTAAAATGTAGTGCAAAAATAGATATGTAGTTCATACAGGCATTTGCTACAGGATTAACAAGGACTACTCCCCTCATTCTTAAATCTCACACTTAAGACAAAAACACACTTCAGACAGAGACTCTTGCAAGCTCACACACTCGCTCTTTCAATTCAATTTTAATTGCTGCTGCAAACAAAGCCTTCAGGATACAAGTTCAATAAGTGTTTAGATGCCTTTCATGAAAAAAATTATGTTACCGGTTATGAGGGCTAGATTCTATTTTGTCCTCCATAAGGAAATAGGGGTCTACAGATATGTTTACCATTTTCACCAACAAATCTCCTGGATAAAACCGTAAACATACACTGCTAAGGCTGAAAAGGAAGGCCTTACTTGAAAAATCAGCTGTCCAAAGATAGAAAATCTTATCAGCTAAGATTTGTGGAGTATGCTTGCCTCCAAATAAGTGTGGATTTCTATTTCCAGTAGTTTTCATTAGTTGTGGTATTATACATTTTCTAATGGACATGTTTATCCTAGATTATGAAGACCCTAATTGTTGCACTTCTGCTGGCTGGAGTTGTTCCGCTCCTGCTTGGACTTTTATTTGAATTGGTTATTGTTGCACCTCTAAGGGTTCCTTTGGATCAGACTCCACTGTTTTATCCATGGCAGGTAAGGAGAAAACAAAATATATAAATAAATATGCCGTCCCACAATGAATATTGATTTTTGTTAATCCAGTTCATGTTATACGCAGTTTTTGTGTTTACCCCTATTAAAAATATACATATGATCAGCTTACAAAAATGAATATAGTGTCACCTGTTGTTTACTAGCTTTACTGTGTTCAACTCATTTCTTGTGCTAAGGGGAACATGTATGTTTAGCCTTGCTTCTTTCTCTGTCTCTACTTTGAGTAAATGAAAAATAATATTTTTAACTCCAAAATTATGTACGGGGCAATTTGGTTGAAATTTCCCAATTAAAAAATCTTTTTTCTTCAATATCAAGCTTTATTATACGGTAATAATCATATGTAATATCCCAAATGCACATGTTCATTCATCAAAAAGATGAATGAACACTTCGTTTCCATAATAGAAATTTTCTTAAAATTTTCCTGGAGCCTAGATCATTCCAAACTTTGAGGACATCTTGTATGAGAACTTATTAGGTTTCTTATCTTCTTGTAATTTCACATCCATTGTTGATAAAGGTCTAAATTATGGGATGTTATACAATGTGAATAGGAGTCTATTATTCCTTTTGATGCATGGACATGTGCATTTGGGATGTTACATCATGTGAACAATAGCTTGTTATTTTTATGATGAATTGTCGTTGGAGAAATCCGCATTATAATAAAGCGTTATATTAAAGGAATTGCTGATTTTAATATTTTTAAACTCTATTAAGAGATTTTCCCTGGTTTGCTGAGCCAGATACCTTTTTAAAAGGTTTTCCATTCCCCAGACATTTCTGACATTCAACTCAATTTTTTGATTGGTGTGGGGTTTCCATTTTGGGGACCTGCAACTATCTTAAGAATTGTCTCCTGAAGTTCTTTGTGCAGCAAAGAGAGGACACTCCCTTCATTTCACTTTGTTTTAGAAGTTTAGCCAAACACTCTTAGCTGTACTCGTAACTGCCATAGAACAGAGTGCTACAGTCTGCTCAGAGAGTTTTATCTCAAGATAAATGTAGATCCACAAGGTTATAAATATCTGAGGTGGGAAAAACCCTTTAACAACCAAGCCTAAAAAATCCTTAAAGGGGTTGTCTCACTACAAGGATTGCTTTTTATGTTAAAGATCTTGCAAAAAAAAAAGTCACTTTCAATAATTCGATTAACATGTCCTACCCTATTCTTCATTTTTTCCATATTAGTAGGGTTGAAAGAAGACAACTAACCATCAATTCCCCCAAGGGTGGGGAAAATTGGGTGAGGGGGGGAGAAAACAAGGACATTAAGCCCACCCTCACCACGGTTAATGCCCGGGAAACCCCACAGGCAAAACCCAAAATTCTCCCCACGGGGACCCTATCTCTGACCCCCAGACCCTCCACCCCCAAACCCAAAATTTTATATAGCTCAACGCTTTAAATATTCTTTTTTTCCAATGGTTATCTAATCCTTTCTTAAAACTCTCTACATTTCCTCTGTGCCCCAGCTCTTCAAGCAGGCTATTAAAAAAATTTCACAGTTCTTACAGTGAAGAACCCCTTTCCCTCTGGAGATTGAATCCTTTTTTTCTAGTCGAAGGGAATGCCCCCCTGCTTTTGGGGGGGCTTCACTTGAAATAATTTTTCCCCTACTTTTTGTGGGGACCATTTATATATTTAAAAAATTTAATTTTGCCCCCCCAAACATTTTTTCTAAGACTAAATAAGTTCAATTCTACTAACCTCTCCTCATAACAAAGATGCTCCTTTCCCCCTTATAATTTGGTTGCTCGTTTTTGTACCTCTCTAGTCCATACTCTTTTAAAAACTGGGACCAAACTGGACAGATTTTTCTAAGTGGGGGATGCAACAAGTTTTGTACAGTGGTAAATTAATCCTTGTCCCGCGAGTCCATGCCTCTTTTAATACACCCAATTCTATTGCCTAAGGATTTTGATTGGATGCATGCTGTTCTGTAGTCTATATTACAAGAACCCCCCAATTTTTCCCAAATAAGTGATTCTCCAAGTTTTTCCCTCCCCCAGGACATATGATGCCGAGTTTATTTCTCCCCAATACAGAACCTTTAAAATTTACCCACACTGAACCCCATTTGCCAAGTGGATGCCCAACACCAGTGTGTCCCGGGGGTTGCAATTTATGAGATCTTTTCCCTAGATTGCACTACCCTGCATACTTGGTGTCATCGCAAAAATCGAAACCGTGCTTTCGATCTCTTCCCTTTTTCGTTAATAAATCATTAAAAAGAGAAACCTAATACGGCCCTGCGGCAAAACCCCCACCCGAGACCATCAGATTTGGAGCTTTACCACCCCTCGATACGATCGCAGCCAGTTTTTAATCCAATTACACACTGTTTTTCTCTATCCCAAGGATTTTAATTTTCCCCAAAAAACTCTTATGCGGTCAGGTCAAATGCCCTTCGCAAAGTCTAAAAAAACAATTCCACAGTGCCCCCCTATCCAACTTTTACTCACCTCCCATAAAACAAAAAGATTGGTCTGACGCTTCTGTCCTTTGAAAACCATGCTGGCAATCACAATAATATTGTGTTTGTCAAAACTCCTGTATATGCCCTTATGAACCCCCAAACTTTTTTTCCCACAACAGATGTTAAACTTATTGGTCTAATTACCTGGGCAAGACTTGGGAAACCTTTTTTTAAAATGGGGGAAATACATTTGCCTTGCGCCCGTTCCTGGTACTATACCATCACCCGGGGAATCTCAAAAAACTGTACAGGGGGAAAAAAGATAACCCACTGAGCTCTTTAAAAACTCTTGGGTGAATGCCATCAGGGCCTGAGCCTTGTTCACATTCAGTTTTTTTAACTTGGCTTTGCTTTTTTTACAATGTGCCAATTAATTTTTGCAGATGATTTTTAACATGCTGCCACCCCCTACTTCTGCACTTGGCCCCCCCCCCATCAAAATTTCTATTTCATGATAGTAAATTTCGAGCTAGAACCTATTTTTGTTCCTCTACCTTCTTGGGACCGTGACCCGTCCCCATCAAGGTTTTTAGGGTCCTACTTGTCTGACTTTGGCTTTTTGGCATTTTTAATGCTTAAAGAATTTTTGGGGGTTTGTCTTGCTGTCCTTGGCCCTTGCTTTTATTTTTAATTTTTTGTGCTTTTATTCACTTTTTTGCAGATTTTATTAAGCTCTCTATAATTTCAAAAGGCTGATGCCGACCCCTCTGACTTTTATTTTTTTTTAAATCCCTTTTTTATTTTTATTGCCCCCTTTTCAGAAGGTAAAACCATTGTTTTTAGTTTTAGGGGTATCTTTTTACCCCCTAGAATATGTTTTGCAATAAAGTTTTTGCCTTTCCCGCTTCTTTTCTTTTTTTTCCCGTTTTTCGTTTAAAAAGAAATTTTATTTTGGCACTGTTTTCCCCAGATTTTCAAAAACCGTGACCGTCCCACTAGTTCTGCTTTTTAGAAAACCAACCAACAGAGCATCACTTCAGGGTTCCTACAAACTGCCCCATAAAATATTTCCCCTAACAAATTTAGGAAAATTCCTTTTCCCTTTTTAGTTTATGCAAAAACCGTAACCACAGTCAATGCCGGGAAATAAAGTCACCCTTATTACCAATGACCTGCCTGTGCTGCCGCCCCATTTGATTTTTCATCGTTCTTCTATCTCCTCATGATGTTCGGGGGTTTAAATTACACCAAAAAAAATATTTTCTGCAATTTTTCCCCTTTTTTATTCCACCCACAATGTTTCCCGATCATTTTCCACTCCGCCCTTATTACCCCCCTTTCACATTTGCCTTTATATTTCTCCTTACATAAGAAAAACACCCCCTCCACCCGTTCGCCTGTCTTTCCTAAATAGTTAAAACCTTGAAGGTTGACCCCCCAACATGCGAGGAGTCCAGCCCGTTTCAGAATACTACCACATCAAAACACTCCCCTACAAAAAAGCACCCCCAATTCCCCCCTTTTGGGTTTCAAGATTTTTACATTTTGGGGAAAAGACATTTTAAAATTTCCCTTTCCGTTTTATACTTTCCCCCAACGGTTTAGGATTGTATCAACATGTTCATTAACGCATGGATCATACATTACCCTTTTGTAGACACATGGGGGTTAAACGTACCTGTTTCAGATGACGGTTTTCGTTAAAATCTCTCCCTTTGGGAATGACATGGGGTAATACATTACCCCTTTTAGAGATGGCTGGGTTATACATAAACCTTTAGTGGACAGCATGTGATTATTTTTACAAAATTTTGTAATGCATGAGATTACATAGATGTTGTGGGTACCTATATCTTCTGCGGTTTGCAACACAGGGCTCCTTATCCACACCGATATTTGAATATCCCCCCCTTGTATGGGCTGGAACTGCCCCAGGTTGCTAAAAACTGAAAGACCTTTTTTTGATTTCTCCTACCAGCACGGGTTGCATAGCTACAAGACCGGGTTTTTCTCCGGGCAGTAAATAAAGCCAGTAAACACCCCCTTTGAATTAAAAATTTAAAAACCAAAAAAAAAGGACTAAAGGTTTAAATAAATCAATGTATTTTAAACAACAAATTTTAAAAGAACAGAAATTTTTTATTTTTTTTAAAATCTTTGCATTTCAGCAGTTTTAAAATTTTTCAATAGTTTCTACAAAGCTGTCTTCTGACCAGCACAGCAAGGCTGTTAGAAGAGAAGCCATGGCTCACAAAAGGGAATTTCTTTACAGTAGTAATCTAAGGGGAAATCTTTCTTCTTGTAGGAGTGCTAAACTGACATGGCAAGCCTTATTAAGCTCTCCTCTAGGAAGGAAGAAAGCAGTCTATTAGAGGCAACTTTCCTGTAAGGCTATGTCTACACACCACAGGTTTTTAATGGGATTAATAGCAGATTCACTATTTTGAATCAGCCGAAAATCTGACGGAACCTATGCTTTTTTGCCATCAAGAAAATCGGTGCTGTGGGCCCTTAAACACACAGGCTTTCTATTTGAACCCTCCATCCATCAGGGGAATTCTGAACTGGACACCAGGAATCAACATCCAACCGGGGGTTTTTTGTAAAAAAAACCGGGGGGTAATTTGTTGAGATATGACTAGTGATTTAAGCCATACAAAATCTACTCCAAAAGGAAGAGTCACCCATGTACAGACAACTATTTTGGGGCTCTTGGCACTTCGAATAGAACAGGGTTTTGCCTGATTGGGAGAGCGGTGCCCCCCCCTTTTTTTTTTTGTTTTTGGAAAAATTTTTAAACCCAAATTTTGTTTTCATCTGGGCCCTTTTAAAGATTTTTCTGTTTTTTTTCCCACCCCCCTATCCCAAACAAACATAAAGTCAAAGCACAAACTACTATAGTACTTACACAGTAAGTCCATTAAATTATTGTAGAATAATACATGTAAACAGGACACAACAGTACACAAATACTAGTTAATTCATGTATCAGAATCATGTATTGTGCAAATAAAAAAAGCAATACAGAGCACAAAATTGGGACATTCTGAGTGGAAATAAAGTGAAAAGGTCTGCTTATAGTCATAAACTGTTAAAGGGGTGTTCTTTCAGGTCGACTCAAGCTAGCTTTCCTAATCAAGTCCAATCAGTTTAATTAAACACATCTGGACTCCAATGAAGGAATAGAACCATCTCAAAGAAAATCAGAAGAAATTTGGGCAGCATTTTGATTAACCCCCCCAAGCCCCAGCCTGAAAAATATTTAAATTTAACCCTAAAATTTTTTTAGTTTTTGGGCCCCCTTTCTTTCCAAAAAGTTTTTAACTTTTTTTACAGAACGAGGGGGGCGGTGCTTGCGGACGTTTTTAACTTTTTCAAATTTTTAAAAAGGGGTTTCCCAAAATAGCCATATTTGTGTAGAAGTTCGAATTTGGACTTGAGAGCTGACCCAAGCAGATATAGAAGTCTTCTATAGAAGACCGTTATAAATCTGTGTATCTAGATGCACTGAAATCATAGTAATGTAAAGCTTGATTTTAACAGAAAAATTGGGAGATTATAAAGTGGGATTAAAAATTCAGAAACCTGAATGCACCTCTTAAATGGGTTATACCATAAAATACATTTATCATCTATCTCTATCACACTTCTTTGCTTATTATGCATCAAAATACTTGTGTTAGTTTCTTACAAAGCTTGCCTTTTTTAAAAAATTTAAAGGGGAGTAAAATAATTGAGTAGAAGCATCCCAAAAGGGTTTTTGTGTGGTTTAAAAAAGTTTTGAAGAGCAAGAAGGGGGGTGATGAACAAAATTTACTTTTTAATTTTTAGGCTCAGGATGGCACTTAGAGGAGTAAGACATTATGTATCACTGTCAGCGGAGTGCTGATAGATTAAAGCATGGGTGGGGAGCAGTGATCAGATCATTACATATGGCGGAGCTTGGGTCGGCTCCTGTGTGGGGGAGGGAGAGTAATTAAAAAATTTTGGGGGCATGGCAGTGTGGGATATTATGGGTCTTAAGGAAAAATGGGGTAGCGAAAGTACAGTGGGGTTGGGGAAAATATCAGACCCCTTTAAATTTTTCACTCTTTGTTTCCTTGCACCCATTTGGTAAGATCTAAAAAGTTCATTTTTTTGCTCATTAAGGTACACTCTGCTCCCCATCTTGTAAGGAAAAAAACAGAAATGTAGATATTTTTGCAAATTTATTAAACAAGAAAAAATGAAATGTCACATGGTCATAAGTATTCAGACCTTTTGCTGTGACACTCATATTTAACCCCTTAACGACCGCGCACCTTCTTTGGCGTCAGCTGGTGCGGGTCGTTCGTCTACAGTGACGTCTTTTGGCGTCGCTGCAGACTTAGGGGTTTCCGGCGTCGCAATTGCGCTGGGATCGGGGCTGTACTACACAGCTCTGATCCCAGAGCATCTTCTGCGAGCAACGGGGAGCGGAGGAAACCTCCGCAACCCGATGCTTTAACCCTTTGATTGCGGCGGTGCGTTATTGCAGCGCAATCAAAGGGTTTCCCGGCTCTGTTGGGTGATCGGAACACCCAGTCACCCAACAGAGCCCGGGGAACGGCTACACAGTCAGCCCTGGGGACCTAGAGTGGCCCCAGATCTGTCTATGTAACAAGCCAGTGACCAGGACGCTAAAAAGTATAAAAAAAAATGAATAAAAAAATAAATAAATCATAAAATGAAATATTTAATAAAAAAATAATTGTGCATACATTACACACAAAATAAAACCTATACTTATTAGGTATCCACACGATCGTAATAACCTGTAGAATTAATCTAACGAGTTATTAAATGTGGAATGTGAATGGTGTAAAAAAAAAAAAGAAAAAAAAAACTTGTCCAGAATAAAACGAGGCCTCATCCAACTGCGTCATTGAAAAAATAAAAAAGTTACAACTGTTGAAACTCAATGAGTCAACAACTAAAAAAATGTTATGGTCATTAACTGCTTTTCAGGCCTGGGGCTTAAGGGGTTAACTCACATGCTGTCCATTTCCTTCTGATTTTCTTTGAGATGGTTCTATTCCTTCATTGGAGTCCAGATGTGTTTAATTAAACTGATTGGACTTGATTAGGAAAGGCACACACCTTTCAATATAAGACCTCACAGTGCATGTCAGAGCACATGAGAATCATGAGGTCTAAGGAACTGCCCAAGGAGCTTAGAGACAGAATTGTGGTAAGGCACAGATATGGCCAAGTTTACAAAAGAATTTCTGCAGCACTCAAGGCTCCTAAGAGCACAGTGGCCTCCGTAATCTTTAAAGGGAACAAGTTTGGGACGACCACAACTCTTCCTTGACCTGGCCGTCCAGCCAAACTAAGCAATTGTGGGAGATGAGCCTTGGTGAGAGAGGTAAAGAACAACCCCAAGATCACTGTGGCTGAGCTCCAGAGATGCAGTAGGGAGGTGGGAGAAAGTTCCACAAAGTCAACTATCACTGCTGCCCTCCACCAGTCGGGGCTTGATGGTAGAGTGTGCTTACGGAAGCCTCTCCACAGTGCAAGACATATGCAAGCCCGCACACAGTTTGCAAAAAAACACATGAAGGACTCCCAGACTATGAGAAATAAGAGTCTCTGGTCTGATGAGACGAAGATTGAGCTTTTTAATGTTAATTGTAAGTGCTAAGTGTGGAGAAAACTGCTCATCACCTGCCCAATACAACCCCAACAGTGAAAGATGGTTTTGGCAGCATCATGCTATGGGGGTGTTTTTCAGCTGCATGGACAGGAAGACTGGTTACAATTGAAGGAAAGATGAATGTGGCCAAGTACAGAGAATATCCTAGCTGAAAACCTCTTCCAGAGTGCTCTGGACCTCAGACTGGGCCAAAGGTTCATCTTCCAACAAGACAATGACCCTAAGCACACAGATAAAATAACAAAGCGGTAGCTTCAGAACAACTCTGTGTCCATTCTTGACTGGCCCAGCCAGAGCCCTGACCTGAACCCAATTGAGCATCTCTGGAGAGACTTGAAAATGTCTGTCCACCAACGTTCACCATCCAATCTGAGGGAACTGGAAAGGATCTGCATGGAAGAATGGCAGAGGATCCCCAAATACAGGTGTGAAAACTTGTTGCATCATTCCCAAGAAGACTCATGGCTGTAGTAGCATAAAAGGGTGCTTCTACTCAATACTGAGCAAAGTTTCTCAATACTTAAGACCATGTGATATTTCAGTTTTTCTTGTTAAATAAATTTGCAAAAATATCTACATTTCAGTTTTTTTCCTTTCAAGATGGGGTGCAGAGTGTTCATTAATGAGCAACGAAATGAACTTTTTTTGATTTCACCAAATGGCTGGAATGAAACAAAGAGTGAAAAATTTAAATGGGTCTGAATACTTTCCGTACCCACTGTAGAAGATCGCAGCAATTCGTGTAATGAGAAATCTGAGATTACAGCATCATGGACAGTAGAACAAATACACACAAGTGTTTATAGTAGCCCTGTAGGAACAAGATGAACTTAGTGTCAAAGCGCATGGTAAATGGGTGGGGCTTCCATTGGTCAGAGTACTGGAAAAGTTAGGTACTAAGTTACAGAAAAGTAAGTACAAATGCTGGGGAAGGATTATTGCCGTATAGAACATTCATAACTTGGACAAGCTGGGTGTAAAAGCAAAGAAGATAAACCCAAAAGTGTAGTAATATAGACATCAGGTCCACATGCAGTTGTGGTCTTGCAAAATCTATAGAGAGCTGAGTAATGCAAAGATGAAAGCATTAGGTACAGAGTCATAACATAATAGAAAAATGCACCTTCCTGATGTTTTAAAGACCTGCAAGGAAAATAAAAATAAAAACATTATCCAAAATAAAGATGATAAACGATTATATGGGGGTATGGTCTCCGTTCAGTTACTTGGAATTAATTAGCTAACAGACCCGACCAATGTCAGACCCGAGTACCACCAGTGGAGTTAACTTTTGGGGCCCATCTTACATCTACTGTATATGTCTGCACATGACTCATTCACTCTACCTCTTATTTTCTGGCTTGGTCTCTCTGCCTTTTTTCCTGAGAAGTAGCTCCAGGCCTGCACAATGGGTCCAGCATTTTTTCCCTGTTGTTCTGTGGGACAGTCCAAGGATGAACCTGATAGAATTACAGACATGCATGACTTTAGAAAAGCATAGTTCAGTTTAGAGAAGCCTTGGACAAACTCTTTTAAAAAGCAAAGTGAGTAAATGAAAAAACAGCATTTACACTTTTAAAAGAGGAGGGCAGTAAAGAAGCACTTAAAAGCTATGTGGAAAAAAATAAATTATGTAAAAAAAGAAGAGAAGAAGAAAAAGATAGAGGCAGCAAAGCTAGAAACAGGGAGACGTGATGATTAATGGTACATACTGTAAGAAATATACGGTTAGAGAAAAAATATATTTCATTAGTGACAAGATAACAGATCTATAATCACCGTGAGTGAGGGTGCATCCCTCTGGTCCTTAATTTTAAGCTTAACGAAGCTAGATTCAGAAATACTTATACACCTTTTTTATATAAGAAAACTATATTTATTTTACATTCTTCTAAGGATTATAACATAACATTGTTATAAGTTACAAAGCATAGAATACATTTACAAAATATGTATTTACGTTACCCATATGAATGTCTGTGTATGAATTGGGTGAGTGGTCCCTTCCTTCAGTCAGAGGCCAGAGATGGACCTTCAATGGCTTCCCTCCTGGCCAGCACCTTGCCTCCTCACCACATGATTCTTTCCAAGGTCTATTGGCTCCGCCCCCGGGTTCCACCCCTGGCTTCCCCACACCCCTTCCTTATATACACTTCTCCGTGTGGGTGTGACTCTCAGTTGGCTCAGGCATTACTACAAATCATATGTGGAATACAGCTAAATATATTAGGTTCAACCTCCTCCTTCTGATGTCATTGGCTCTAAACCAGCTTGAACCAGCTCTTCACCGACCTTCAAAATAGCAATGCCAGCCACTTTTAAAAATAGTATTTGTGCATGTGTGTGCAATTGACTGTATTTTAACCCTTTTGATCACATATTATAATTTCTGTACCTTTTACTTGAAATATCTTTTAACACATACTCAGACTGGATCCCTGTTACTAGTGGGGTACCATAGGGTTCAGTATTGTGCCCTATCCTCTTTAATATTTTCATTAATGATCTTACACATGTATTGCATAGTAAAATATCAATCTTTGCAGATAATACTAAGCTCTGTAAAGTAATCAACACAATAGACGATAATGTTTTATTACAAAGGGATCTGGATAAGTTGGAGGCCTGGATAGAGAAATGGCATATGAAGTTAAACACAGATGAATACAAGGTTATGCACATGGGAGGGAAAATCCATTCCATGATTACATGTTAAACGGAAAGACGCTGGGAAAAAAATGACATGGAGAAGGATTTGGGAATCCTGTTGGACAGTAAACATAATTGTAGCAGCCAGTGTCAGTCAGCAGCTGCCAAGTCAAACAGGATTATGGGGTGTATTAAATGGTGCATGGATGCACATGATGAGAACATTATTCTCCCATTATGCAAATCACTGGTTAGACCACACATAGAATCTTGTGTACAGTTTTGGGCACCAGTTCACAGGAAAGACATTGTAGAGCTTGAACAGGTACAAAGGCGGGCAGAAAAAATAATAAAAGGACTGGGTGGACTGCAATACCCATAAAGATTAGCAAGATTAGGGTTATTTAGTTTACAGAAAAGAGGGCTTCGGGGGGACATAAATATGTTTAACTATATTAAAGGTCAAAATAGAGATCTTTCTCAAGATTTTTTTTAAACCTAGGACTGTTACCAGAACAAGGGGGCATCCTCTACACCTAGAGGAAAGAAGGTTTCTACATAAACATAGAAAGGGATTCTTTACTGTAAGAGCAGTGAGACTATGGAGCTCTCTGCCAGAGGAACTTGTCATGGTGAATTCAGTAGCAGAGTTCAAAAAGGGTCTGGATGCAATTCTATAGTGTAATAGTATAACAAGTTATAGTGACTAGGATTCTGAAGAAGGGTCATTGGTCCAGGGATTTATTCTGATTGCCAGATTGGAGTCGGGAAGGAATTCCCTAAAATGAATACAATTGGCTTCTACCTTATGGGAGTTTTTGCCTTCCCCTGTATCAACACTTTAGCACCGTAGACTGGATTGAGGTCAGTCTTTTTTCGGCCTTACAAATAAGTGATATAAAGCAACGTGTGGTTGATAATGGTACATACTCATTTTGGATCCCTGTTAGTTGTGGTATACTACATGTGTCAGTATTATGCTCTATTATCTTTAGTTTGTTTCTAAATGATCTTACAGCAGTATTGCACAGCAGACTATCTTCGCAGATTCTCCTCAATTGTGTAAAGTGATTGAATCTAAAGAGGACTGTATACAGTTATAACGGGTTTGGAATTTGAATAGGTTTAAAACTTGGGCAGATAAGGTTTCACACTGATAAATGCAAGGTCATGCATATGGGAACGGAAAATCCATGTCATGATTACTGCTTAAATGGACAAAACCTGGCTAAAACTGATGTGAAAAAGGAGCTGGGAATTTGGGAATCTTAGTTGACAGTAAACAGTAGCAGCCAGTGTCAGGCAGCTGCTGCCAACATAAATAAAATCATGGGGTGCTTCAAAAGTAGTTATACCACAATACAAATACCAGTCAAAATGAATAAATTGAATTAGTGGTTGATCCATGTATTTATAGGATAATAGGCTATACTGGATGGACGTATCTCATTAATTTCAGTCTTACAAACTATGTAACTATGTACTATCAAATTTATAGGTGGACACACAAGTCAGTCTTTGCTCTTTATGTTTACTCTGGAGGTGGCATTAAGTAGCGTGCTATTAATTTATTCACAGATTTATTTAAGGATTTTCAGAACGTGATCCGGCAACCCATGTCGGCTAAATTTCTTGTGTGTTTTGTCCAGTCCATAAGGGGTGGGTTTGTTTTTCACTGACAATTCTCTTTACCCCATAATTTGATTAGAGCTCTAATTACATTCAGAACATGGGTGCTAACAAAATGAATACTTTTTTTGTTGGTGGGTATCTTAAGCAGGTCTAATGTGAGGGAATAATTTTTTACCTCAACCAGAACGTCCAAAAACGACACTTGGTGTCAAAGAAATGGTGGGGAGACTGGCTAAGGAGTTTCAATCATCTCATACCTTGATGACCTATAAATAGAATATGCCATCGATGTGAAATGGGTTCGAGTCCCAGAAACTCTCAGCTTACATGGATAAGTGCAACTGTTGAACTGTACTCGGAATTCCCATTGAAATGAATGAAGATTAACCGCGGACGCGTGGCCACTTCTCCATTCTAAAGCAGGAGTTTCAGGGACCCATTCTTGACATAAACACTGAAAAATATGAGTTATTTTAAAGTGCATTTCTACTATTATTTATGAAAATCTGAGGCTGTTAACTCACACATTTGATCAAAACGGGGGGCCTATCCACCAATGTAAAGGTGGCCTCAGTTCAGAGAGGGAGGTCTGCTAAACAAGCTCGCCTTATGCTGTCTTTTCAAATGGAAAGTATGCCTGTATAGGCACCGGGAGTGGGAACATATTTTAGCCAATGTCCCCATCTGAACTGAGGCCACTCTCTTTGGTGGATGTGCTCTTGCAGTTTTGAATAAAAATATGCTCCAGGAACCTCAGACTTTCATATTTACTAGATGTAACAGAAATACACTTAAAATAAATTCATATGGACTTCCGGGGGCAGGGCGTCTAGCACGGCCGCATTTTATGACTGCTCCTGACCTGCTCTGTGAAAGCCACTGGATATGTGTGCCATCCAGCAATCTTGGGCAATTCAGACCGGACAACACACCTGGCCAAGGACCGAGGAGCACAAAGGCAGGACCATTTCTATGCCCTCAGCGGTTTATATCGCCCCACTCTAGAGAGTAACCGGACACCAATCCTAGGCCCCAAATCTACACGGCCCCGCAAACTGCACTAGACAGGAAAGGACACGGAGGCAGACTTTGTGATATCCTCTGCTGCTGCGAACAGTGCCCCCAGCATACCACTCCGGGGAGCCACTGGACCACAGCAAAGCCAGGGTGTAATTACCCTCCTTGCTGCGTAATTTTCCCCCACGGTAGAGATACCAGACCCCCCCCCCCCACCCCCACCCCATCATGCCAACAAACTAATGTCTGGGAGGCGATCCACGCACTCCAAATATCCAAGAATCTGCACGGAACTCCACGCGCCTCAAAAGTAAGCTTATAAATTGACAGGTCATTATTAACAGTGCCCCAGGGAAGGCACTTTCAGAGGTTTCCTATTTAGTAGTATAGATTTCCTAGCATAAAACATTAGGATTCTGTATAATTGCCGTTAAAACTTGGTCTGAATGATATCCTCAATTAAGCCGAGTAAACAAACCTCGGGAGCACAAACAGCGGGAAAGCCCATTTTTTCATTTAAGAAGCCGTGAACCTCCGACCAAAAGGCCCTAATTACAGGACACGCCCATATCATATGAATGAGGGAGCCGCGCGCGGCATTGCATCTGGTGCAGACCGGACTGGACAACTTTCCCATCAGAACCAGTCTTGTCGGCATGTAGTACACCCTGTGGAGCCACTTAATCTGTATCAACTGATCACTGTGGATCTCCATATGGATGCCAACTCTTCCAAGTGATGGGACTCCAACTCAGTAATATCACAACACCTTTTTAATAGTAGAAGGCTGACACCCCATTATGTTCTTGTAGAAGGTAGAGACCGACTTTACAGGTTCTGCCCGTCTAGCCACCCTCTCCAATGCTCCACATGCCAGCTGTATGTCTCCTCCCCCGAATTTTTTAAAACACGCGTGGCATAGCTGAAAATATTTGCAAAGTGTTCCCCTCTGCAAAGTAGGTCTGTCTGCTAACTCTTGGAAATTGGGAAACCTTCCGTCAACGTATAATTGTCCCAGGTATTTTATACCCTTTTGTGGCCACAATTCAAAATCCACCAGGGATTCCAATTCAGAGAGCTTCACGTTTCCCTACAAAGGTATATATGGTGACCACGAATCTTTCTCTCACTCACCAGAATAGACTCCAACAAATCTCTTGGTGGCCGTATAATACTGATCGGGCGCATCCCCTGCCTATACACCAAGTTCCCCAGCGCTTCATATGAGCCCACCAAGTCCGCCTCCAATACAACTGCCGGATTATTACGATCAGCTTGGATCCACCACCCCGCATAAGACAATTGTACTGCTACATAATAAATGTAAAAGTCCAGAAGCGCCAGTCCTCCGTCCTCATAAAGAGCCCTCAATGTTGGCTTCCCAATTCTAGGGGCCCTTCCCGCCCACAGAAAAGCCGAGATCTGCCTTTCCGGCGTTTGGAAGTGCAATTGAGGAATCAGGGTAGGGGCAGCTCTGTACAAGTACAACAATTTAGGCAAGAGGACCATATTGATGATATTAACCCTTTCCCACCAGAGTCGTGAGGGCGCGATCTCCACGCCCCCAGCTTCCTGGCAATTCCTGCACTGCCACCGAGAGGTTAAGATTTAAACCTATTTTTACGTCCCTGTGAAACTGTTACGCCGAGGTACTAAACTAATCTGAAACCTGCATCTGGGGGAGATTTTCTCCCATCTGGACATCGTCTACTAAAAATAGCACTGATTTTTGCCTTATTTCACTCTCAGACGGGGAAAGGGCCATAAGTGGTCCACCCATCCAGAGGGCATTCAGGGAGGTTCCGCGGGTCTGCCAGATAAACCAGCAAGTCATCAGCATACCCGAGACAATTTTTCCGTTATCCTTGAATTTCCCAACCCTTTTATTAGCGGAAATTACTTTCTAATAAGGAGCATAAGGGCTCAATAGCTAATGCGAATAACAGAGGAGAAAGAGGGCACCCCTGTCTAGTGCCTCTTCCAAGGGAGAACTGGGTGGACAGATAGCCATTTACCAAAACCCTAGCCGTAGGCTTCCCGTTTCAAAATCTGGAGCCATCAAAGAACTCTGTAGGAAAACCCATGGATGGGCAACATCCACATAAACCCCACTCTGTGGAGTCAAAGCCTTTTCATTATCGGAGCGAGCAATCACCCTATGCCCGCATTCTCAGGGTTCGTACTGCAAATTTGTGTAAATCCCTTAAATTTCTGTAGACTTTCCGGGATAAACCCGGATTGATCCACCTAACAATAAGAAAGAATTATGGAAATCGCAGGACCTTGGCTAAAGATCTTAACATCAATATTTTATAAGCGGATGGGGCGATATGATTTGCACAATTCAAGTGGCTTATCTTTTTTTTGAATAACCCATATTTTCGCTTCGTATTGTGAGAGGGGGAGTTGCCCTTTATGAAAGCCTGCCTGAAAACCTAACAAGGGGGGGGGGGAATAGCTCACCCACATAAAATTTTTAAACCATTCCCCCGGGAATGTTCATCGGGCCCGGTCTTTGACCGGGAATCGCCAATATCCCTCGGATTTTTTTTCCCCGAGAGGCCGGCTAAAAACCTCCCTTTCTTCGCCAACAAGACCGAAGCGAAATAAGCGAAAGCCTGCAATCTCCGCGCCGTGTGGCCAAGTCTAGAGGCTACAAATTGATAATAGTCCAAAATGTTCGCTTTTCCCCTGGGGTGGGTCCCCTAGCTCCCCCCTCGAGAGGATCCTGCAAGTTTGGGCTTTTCCCATTTTAGCTAAAAAAGCCAGACCCCTTGTTTTTGTCACCCTTGGGAAAATTTTGTGTCCTCTGTGAAAGCAATTGCTTTGCATGTTTGGGTGAGGAGTAAATTATAAGCTCTTGTCCCTCTACCATTTTGCCTCTGTCTCACAGTCTGTCTCCCGTTTTCTGCTTCAGCCTGTGCCAGCTCCCCCCACCGAACCAATGCGCCCATTAAAATCGCCCGTGAGTGGGATGGGGGCTGGAGACTCCCCTCGTCACCCCCTTCGGGTACCCATTCGTTAGAGGGTTGTGGAAAACCCCTTGGTTTCCAAAAAAATAACCACCTTCCCTACACCTCTCTTTTACCGCGGACTTTCAACCATTTGGGGTTCAGTCTCCACGTTTTTTTGGTTTCCCCCCAATTTTTTTGGGGGAAAAACCCCCAATAGTAAGGGGGATGATCTGAAATGCCCCCGGCAAAAAATTTTTTCGCTAACCCCAAAGGGAGCAAACTTTACGTTTAAAGGCGGGGGTCAATAGGGGGAAAAAGGACCTGAGGTTTCCCGAAAAGCACAAATATTGGGCCCATCCACTGGGGGCTGCCCCTTTTCCCCCACCTTTTTTAGGGCCACACGTTTTACCAAAGTTTCCAGAGGGGAATCATGCATGTGCACGGGGGGCCCAAACGATCCATGTCCCTACACAGCGTTGCATTAAAAAACCCCCAAAACAAAAGGGGGAGGTTCCCCTTGGATATAAACCATAAAAGTCGCCCACTTGGTCTAAAAGAACCGGCCCCCCGAAAAAGGCGGGGGGAAAAAAATACCACCCAAAAACAAATTTTAAAGCCGCGACTTGAGCAACATCACTTTTAAAAATTTGGGCCCGAGGGTCAATGTGGAGGTTGCAAAAACGTAAAAGGGGGGCTCTTTTTGACTCCCCCGGCATAATTAAATAAAAAAGCATGGAAACTTAAAAACCAAACCAAAGGCCCTTTTTTAGCGCTAAAACTTTTTTTCCCTCCCCATGTGGGGCTCTTTGGGGTATCACAATTTTCAGGATTTTAGGGCCCTTTAAAAAGTTCAAAAAACCCGTGGGCCCCTTTTTAAAAATTTGAGTTTTTAAAAATCGGACTTTCCCAAAAAAGAAAATTTCATTAAATTTTCGCCCTTTTTGGGGTTTTGAATAATACCTTTCCCCACAGGGGGGGGACCCGGGCGCCGGAACCCCCTCTATGCACCATTTCGTACAACTGTACCCCTAAAACCCCACGGGCCACTCAAAAATTCAAAGCAATAAACATTCCCTGTCCCCTACCACCCCCCCCATACCACCCCCAAATTTTGGGTGAGTTTGTACCCTTAATTGACCAGAAAAAAAAAATCAAAACCTCTACTCTTCACTCCATAGGGGAGTGTGACTTAAATACCCAAAAGAACCCTTTCCACAGAAATCCCCGGAAAAGAAGAAAACCAAGTCCCTAAATACTCTTTGGCCTACCAAAAAATGTAAACACTTAATCCTAAGCATGTGCTCTGTTATAGTAAAAATTTAACCCCTAATTTTATAGGATACGAAAAAACCCACAGGATCTAACCAACCCATGTTAGCCCATTGCAGGCAAAGCTGGCTCCCTTGTTGTGAGGCATACCTCAAATATATACCCTATTAATTGAGTCCTGCTGAGTCCCCACAGTTACCCCCATACTAAAGGACAGCTCCTACGAGGGGAACCCCGCGCCTTCCATCGCGTGTTTTATTAGCCAGTCATTTGCTTCCTCAGGAGGGTTTAAAGAATAAGGTTTTGTCCTGATCTTGCACTCTCAAACGCGTGGGGTACAACATGGAATATCTAAGGCCCAGCTCACGCAGCCGATTCCTCACAGATGTGAACTGTCGCCTTTTCTTCTGGGCCTCCGTGGTATAATCTGGGTAGAATGACAACCTAGTATTCTCTTATCGAATCTCTCCCTTTTTTTCGGGGCCGCTGTCATTTTTGCGTTCTCGTCTCGTGTAGTTTAGAACCCTTTATGATGAATGGACGTGCTGGTGAACCCAGCGGCAGAGGTCTAGTTGGGATACGATGTGCCCTTTCGATTATGAAGCAGGAGGATAATGAGATTGGGTCTAGCACCTGGCGAATCAAGTCCTCCGCAATTTTTTCTGGAGCGTTTCCCTCCGCCCTCTCTGGCAGACCCAGTATGCGCACATTATTCCTGCGATTGCGTTTCCGCATCCTTCCCCCTTTCCTGCAGGATTTGAATATGCTGTTGCATAGCGGTAGTTGCTCGCACTTGATTTGGGCCCTCGGTCCTCCACCTATGTTCAAGTTTTGCCTCTGTGGTTCTTTCCCTCACTTGTCATGTCCCCCGCAAGGGGGTTAAGATCAGCCTGAAAATTTAAAACCATTTTTTAAATGAGAGCTGTTTGGGGATGAGGAAAGGCGGGTATTATTTTATATGTCCAAAACAGTTGGGGCCGTAAACCTCCCCCCTCTGTTTGACTCAAAAGCATCACGGCAGGTGTATGGGTGGGAGGGCCCGCTTTTGCGGCTCATATACTCTGTCCCCAGTTTTAATAAACGGATTTTCGTGGGGCCCCCCAGTCCACCCCTTTCCTCTGGGAGAACTAGCGCAGATGTTCGCGGCTAAAAATGTGGCCTTTTTTCCCTGGCATGTTGGAGGGAGTCATTTATGCGTTTTGACTAAGGGGTAGTCTCCCGAGGCTGAGAATATGCCCCTCACTTTCCACTCCCTAAGAAGTTGTGGTAATGCAAATGTCCATAGGAACAGGTCACCTAGCAACTGTAGCAGTGTTTCACAATGGTGGGTGCAGCTATTGCAGGCTGATATTCTGCTCCTTCTGTAATAAAATGGGGTCACTTTAGGCCGTCCAGCCACTTAAGAATGATTGCTGCCAGGGGCGAGGGCCCAAGAGTAAATATATTAAAGCAACAGATCAGAGCAGATTCCGTTTATATAAAGAAAAGGGGGATTTCTCTACAGGCCCCTGTTGTCTCCCCGTTAACAATTTAAAGTCTATGGTACCTATGGGGGCTTCTGGACCATCCAGGACTCCTGGAGGCCGTTGCCACTCTCTCTCCCCTCTGTGGTTCCCTGCGCCAGGGTGAAAGCCTGAGCAGCCCAGCACCGGCCACCTCTCGCCACCAATACAGCCACCGGGTGGGTACCTTCTGCGTCCCCGAGGTCTCTGCAGCCGCGCGCCCCGCACCTCACTCCGGATTTGCCGATGTCCCCGCTCTACAGACGGACCTCCAAGCTGTGAGAGGGAAGGTATGTGCCACTCTGCACCATGGACCAGCGGCATTGCTATGCTGAAGACAGGAGCTAGAAAATGGCTGCTGATCCCTCCACTAAATCTGGTCCTCTCCAGCAACTGGCTTCAGCCCTGTAGCATTCAGCGGGCGCTGTACACGGGCTCCAATGATCCAGGAATCCTGAGCAGGCTCTGCTTCGTGTAAATAGAGAGGTCTGGGTCGGATATCCTTGGGGCAAACCAGGATTTTAACAGAATTTTTTACAGAGCTCATTCTCCTTGCTTCCTTACTCCATGTCGGCAAGCCACGCCCCCCACTTCCTCGCCTTTTTACTAGAGCTCCATATGCTGCTTAGCTCTTTATAGACCTGCAACGGGACTCAAAGGGTCACGATCGCCTTAACTTAAAGTCAAAACGCCAAAGAAGTCCACCAAGGAAAGTTCAAAACCAACCACCTCATATCAAATACTACCATGATTGGACAGTGGTGTATGTGAAACAAAACTCTGGTGGACTTCATCACTGGTTCTTACTGTTTACATCTTGGACATTTAACGTATTCAACCCAGGTTCTTAGAAAGTAAGAGTAGAGGTTTTTATCACTCATTGAACTCTACATCAAAACAATAAGTATCCCTTATAATTTGTCTTAGGGCATGTCCCCACGGCACGGGTTTGCGGCCGCTTTTTCAGACGGTTTGCGGTTTTGCAGACCTTCTGAAAAACCGTCCGCAAACGAGCACAACGGGGCTCTATAGAAAACCCATGCACAGGTTTTCCGCCTGGCGTTTTTTCCACCCACGGGCCGCCCGAAAAGGTTTGAACATGCACATTCTTCCGTCCGGTTTTCGGACGGAATATGTGCATGTCAATGAGAAGGGGGAGAGCTTTTCTCTGCTCATCGCGGAGAAAAGCCGCCCCCCCCCCCCCCTACTCCCCCTGCGGCCGTGACTACGGCCGCAAAACAGGACGTGTACCGGTCGGGTATTTGTCCTCTGCCGTGGGGACATGCCCTCAGAGTGTTTAAAGCAAGGAGATTGTTCTGTGTACTGTTAACTACAGTTGTTTCTTCAGAGCACAGGCGGTTTAACAGGTTGTGGGCTCTAGACGGCCATGTCATTTTAATGGCATTCTCTATACCTTGATTTCACCACTCTATTCACACCCAGGCTTATCTTTCTCAAAAAACAAAGGTGACATAGCACTTCAACCCTTTACTCCCAACTCCTTGAGGGCTTTTATACTTTTAACACAATAATTAAAAGAGCCACTAGAGAGCAGAAGCTCATAAATTTCTCTGTTGAGGCATAGGTGCACATCTCCCTAACCTTACACAAACGGACCACAGGAGGGCAGCAACATCCTACTCTTTCTACAATAGAAGTTGAAGAATGAAGAAATCAGGCGATACCTTTTAGAGGCTAACTGAATATATTTGATGGTGAGCTTTCGAGAGTACTAGCTCCCTTCTTCAGACATGATGTTATACAAGAAACTGAAATTTACAAACTTTTTATACACAATAGACATGGACCTTGAAAGGAACTTAGAATCTTTAAAAATAACAAAATGCAATATAAACAGAGAAGTAATTTACAACAAGTCAAGGAATAAACAATCTGGAAACCTGTGAGGCGTGACAGGAGGGATCAGTAATTCTTCCTCTTATCTCATTAGCTCTCAGGTCTTATTTGTGGCCCTCACAGTTCACACATAGTGTGACATGAAACTGACATGAATATATGCATTAGCTTATATTCCCATTCCTTCCTCTCGCTCTGCGTCTTAAAATGTCCCATTAAAACCACAATCTTCAAATCTTCAATACGGTGGTCTTCTCTGGAGAAGTGTGCAGCCACTGGAAGATCAGTTCAGCTGTTATTAATGGTGAATCTGTGTGAATTCATGCGCTGGCTGAGTCTGTCCTGTTTCCCCCACATAGATGCCTGTACTGGGACATTGCACACACATAATCAGATACACCACATTGCTAGACCTGCAGGAAAATGTCCCCCTAATTCTGTGTACTTGTTGTGACTGTGGGGCAGATACACTATCAGTGGTGTGGATGTGCCTGCAGGTCTTGCACCTGTTTTGCAGGCAGGGTGAGGTGCCATTTTCAGTTGGGGCCTTCAGGACACTCCGGATAATAATACGCCGCAGGTTTGGTGGTTGCCGAAAGGAAAGGAGAGGGGGGACTGGGATTATGTCTTTGAGTCTGTTGTCCCCTTGTTTAGATTTATGTTGAATCCTCCAGTGTTTTCAGGCTTAAAAGGGTTGTCTCACTACAAGGATTGCTTTTCATGTTAAAGATATTACAAAAACAAGTCACTTTACAATATGTTTCCATTAACAGTATCCTACCTATTCAGAGATATCCCCTCTTCTATGGGCTGCATCAGCTCCTCAGGTCACTATGGCTAGAGCCCTGTTTGATCGCTCATGATAGGCTGCCGGCACTGGTTGCTATAGCTACAGGCCTGGCTTCTACTGCAGCCTAGTGGAAGCCAGTAAACACGCCCCTGAATTCAAAGTGAAACCAAGAAAACAGGACTGAGGTGAGATGAATCAATATAGTGAGACAACCCCTTTAAGGACCTGAGATGATGTCAGTCACATGACTGGCAGGTCCTTCTGCCCATACAGTGTAATGTGGAAGTGAAAGTTCAATGTATACACACATCCATATACAATCACACATACAATCCCTTATCTTAAAGTTTACTACTTGCTGGGACTTGTAGTTCCCCAGCATGCCACACTTTCAAGATAAGGCACTGAAAGAATAGGCACATACTCCATGGTTTTGGACTACAGGTTGCACGTACTGTGTGTGTATGAATGCATATATGTATACACACACACACACAGTACATACCCTATAGTCAAAAACCATGGGGTGTATGTGTGTATATATACACGCTGTTAGATGTAGTTCCACAGCAGCTGAGAAGGAACTAAGGGCCACATGTATGAAAACTGTCTAGGTCTAAAACTCACTTTGTTGCCCATAGCAAACAATCAGAGCGCCCCTTTAATTTCATATAGTGCTCTGGAAAAATGAGAGGGGCTCTCTGGTTTCTGTGGACAGCAAAGTGAGTTTTAGACCTAGATAGTTTTCATATATGTGGCCCTAAATGTCCCAGCATGCAGTGTCTGCCCACATCCTGTTAAAAAAAAAAAAAATAAGCCCTCCCCCAAAAATAAGCACTAGCCCTTTTTTTGGAAATGAAATTATAATACCCTGTCTTATTTTTGGAAAAACACAATACTCTCACGGAGGTCACGCACCTGGCTATCGCAATACATGCTCCCACTGTCGCCATACTACTGCCTCCCAAAATTCACATTGTCATACTCTTGGCCTTAAGTCTCAACACTTTTCACAGACATCGCACACTTGGCCTCTTACCCAAATACTCTTAAAAGTGCCACGATACTGGCTCTCTTCTAACCAATCTTAGTGTCGTCACGCTCTCGGCTCTTTACCTCAACTTTCTCACAAACGTCATTCTCCTTACTATTGTATACTGTATTATATTTAAAATGTAAATAATGTTTTTGTGGCTCCTAGTGTAAGCTGATTATTAATACCCCCAGAGTTATAATAGGCCTGAACCTTCACACCTCTTGCAACCTCAAATTCAGAGTCTGGAAAAGCCTGAATGTTATCCCCACTTTGTGGAGGAACTAGTACACTTTGTCTGGCTAGAGTATGGACAAATTTGTGCGGAAATACTCATCACAAAGAGTCACCCGTTCATCTATAACAACACTTACCTCGGGGTCAAAAAAACCAAAACCTTTTTATAACAAATAAAAAAAAAAAAGATACCGAAAAGCCCGTCTGGCTAACCAACCAACTATGGCTCATAAATTTCCGCCGCAACACCACAACAATGTAGGACGTAACATGGACTCTCCCTCCACAGATTCTACGGAAACAGCTGAAATTCCAATACCTGCTGTCTCCCTGGCTCAAGAGGTATCTAGGTTGCTCCTACTGGTTCTGGATTGCAACTTTGACCTTATTCAGGCCTCTATAAATGCAGCTTTATCGCAGATCACAACCAGTTCCCAGAAAATAGGAAAACTGGAATCACGTACAACTTCAATAAAGGAGGATGTTGTTAGACTTGATGGAACCTCTACCTCACACCACGCCACCATTGACGCACTAAAAGAAAAATTGAAAAACCTAAAAAATTGGAAATATAGGAACAATCTACGGTCTATTGGTATCCCAGAAGCTGTAACACACTACAATTTGGTAAATTATCTTACAACTGATTTGGCGGGTGCCCTAGAGTTGGAATTGCCTAAAGACCCTCCAATGGTGGAACTTGTCCACAGGATGGGCATCTGTAGAGAGCAGGAAGGCAGACCTAGACCAGTCATTGCACGTTTTTATAATTGGACAGTCAAAGAGCAGGTTCTAAAGGTGTATAAACAAAAAAGGGAACTGCTAATATAAGGTGCCAAGGTCTTAATATTTCAAGATTTTTCCACACGTCTCCCTAAAAGGCAAAGCTTATCATTCTGTCTGTAAATTTCTGCATAACAACAATAAACGTTTCTAGTTGCTATATCCGGCAAAGCTGAGGGTTCACGATAATGGCCATATAGTTACTTAGGACTCTCCAGAGGAGGCCACCAGTCGATTTCTAAGGGAAGAGCCTGCCTAGTACTTAATGCACCATGGAATGACATGAATCAAGAATTGCGGTGTTAGGCCTTTATTACAGTTGCAGGCCTCCATCTTTTTGCATTTTTACACTTTCATCTCTCTACAAAGGAGTCTGACAGCTAGACTATATAGCTCATTTAAATCTCAGGTTACACGGGATGCCTATGGTTAGGTTTCTCTTTTGTCATGTTAATACAGTTGGTTTTGCTTATTCTGTATTCAAAATTGTTGAAGTGCAATAGCACTTATAGTACTTCAAATGTCGACCATCCCAAAAGGTTCCACTGGGGTGGTTGTGCACGCCGTCTTCTTTCGTTCCCTCTAGATTAAAGGGGTGCTAGCTGGGACACCCTGGATCATCTTGCTCACTGGTTTGATTCATCGCGAATTCCACCTATTCGGGATGAGTACCACTAGCAGCACGCTGCAGGATAATCCCCATACATCTAAGCTTATAATTATTTCATGGAATGTAGCAGGCCTCAACATTCCGGGAAAAAGGAGAAATGTCCTCCTCCACTTAAAACGACTGAAACCAGACAAGAAACCTACTGGATAGTGGATAATTATGTACCCCTTAGGGCACACTGGCTGGATCCGCCATTACTAGCCAACTACAAAACCAGGGCTCAGGGGTTGCCATTTATTTTTGTGTAGGTATTGTTCAAGAGATAACTGACCAATACATCAATAAAGAGGGGAGGTTTATCTATCTTATGGTCTCCATTGCCAGCAATTTATAAAGGTGACTTGGTAGTAAATAACAATTGTAGCCGCATATGTCAACGACTGCTACATGGAGACTCCTCAATCTCCCTTCACTAAGCACAACACAGGAGTAGCAGATAATGTAGTAAACAAAGTATCGAAATTTATTAAGTCTCCAAAGCATGAAACTTCAAGTAATCACAACTTTGTACTTGCGGTTCAATTGGCTCAAGTCCATAGGAAGCGGCATCCATATATTTCTTTATACAATGAATCTGCTGCAAGCATAGCGTGGCTTCTCCATGAAGAGAACACTGATGGCACAGGCGGGCGTAGTGCGGGCGCGCACGACGTTTCGGGAAACTCCTCCCCCTTTCTCAAGCACACGCTACCAACTTCCATCACGGTATTTATACTATATGATGTATCTGTAATTTACATACTATTACAAGATGTTTCTATAAAAAGGCTTTTAAGCCTTGTTGTTCATTCATTCCGGCCGGGATCAGCGTATTCATCATGTGGATCCATCTAGCCTCTCGCTGTAGGAGTAGAGTTTCCACACTATGTCCCTCTTTTTCATATACTTCCTCCAACACTGCCCATCGTAATTCAGGTAGACTATGATTATGCTCTAAAAAAATGCTTAGCTACACTGGTTTCTCCAAAACGCTTCCTCCCTTCCTCCTCAATTATGCTTAGATTTTTAAGTGCTGTTCTTATATTACTACGATGTTCATTCAGTCGAACCTTGATGCTGCATGATGTTTGACCTATATAGGCCTTACCACATGGACACTTAAGAATGTAAATAGTGTCACACGTGTATGCTCCTCTAACAGGGATATTCTTTCCACGTGTAGGATGTGTAATGTAAGGACCCTTCATGATGGAACTGCAATTCTGGCAATGCATGCAGGGGTACGTACCTCTTCTTGTGGGTTTAAAAATTGTTGTTTCTTCAATGTCTTATTCTGTATGTCACTACTCATAATCTGGTTACCCATTGTACGTCCTTTGCGATATATGAAATGGGGGGGATCTTTAAACAATTTGCCATATTTGATGTCACTAGCTAAAATGTTCCAATGTTTTTTAATGGCTCTCCTTATCTCACGTTGACTATCATAGACACTTACAAATGCTATTCTTTCACTTTTTGTCTTTCCTTTTACCTGTCATCAACGATTTACGTGGCTCCTTACCTATTTCTTGTGCGATATTTCTAAGGTGTTCCCTATCATAACCCCTTTCAACAAACTTATCTATCATTTTTTGACTTTGTTCATAGTAAGCATTTTCTGTAGAGCAGATACGTCTAACTCTTGTTAATTGACCTTTAACTATACCATCAAAGATTTGTGGTGAGTGAAAACTATTTTTATGTAACACTTTATTCTTATCTGAGGGTTTAGAAAAAAGGCTTGTGACAATGTGTCCCTCTACCTTCACCTCCACGTCTAGATAGTGGATGACATTTTCGTCCACAGTTGCAGTAAATTGAATTAATGGATGTATTAATAGCATCAACAAAGCCTGAATTCAGAGCATTTGTTGATGCTATTAATTTAATTTTATAATTTTGCAATATACAGTATTCGGCCCCCTTGAACTTTTCAACCTTTTTCCACATTTCAGGCTTCAAACATAAAGATTAAAAAAAAAATTGTGAAGAATCAACAACAGGTGGGACACAATTGTGAAGTGGAACGAAATTTATTGGATATTTTAAGCTTTTGTAAAAAATAAAAAACTGAAAAGTGAGGCATGCAATATTATTCGGCCCCTTTACTTTCAGTGCAGCAAACTCACTCCAGAAGTTCAGTGAGGATCTCCAAATGATCCAATGTTGTCCTAAATGACTGATGATGATAAATATAATCCACCTGTGTGTAATCAAGTCTCTGTAAAAATGCACCTGCTCTGTGATAGTCTCAGGGTTCTGTTTAAAGCGCAGAGAGCATCATGAAGACCAAGGAACACACCAGGCAGGTCCGTGATACTGTTGTGGAGAAGTTTAAAGCCGGATTTGGATACCAAAATATTTCCCAAACTTCAAACATCCCAAGGAGCACTGTGCAAGCGATCATATTGAAATGGAAGGAGTATCAGAACACTGGAAATCTATCAAGACCCGGCCGTCCCTCTAAACTTTCATCTCAAACAAGGAGAAGATTGATCAGACATTCAGCCAAGAGGCCCATGATCATTGTGGATGAACTGCAGAGATCTTCTGCTAAGGTGGGAGAGTCTGTCCATAGGACAACAATCAGTCGTACACTGCTCAAATCTGGCCTTTATGGAAGAGTGGCAAGAAGAAAGCCATTTCTCAAAGATATCCATAAAAAGTCTCGTTTAAAGTTTGCCACAAGCCACCTGGGAGACACACCAAACATGTGGAAGAAGGTACTCTGGTCAGATGAAACTAAAATCAAACTTTTTGGCCACAATGCAAAACGATATGTTTGGAGTAAAAGGAAACACAGCTCAACACCCTGAACACACCATCCCCACTGTCAAATATGGTGGTGGCAGCATCATGATTTGGGCCTGCTTTTCTTCAGCAGGGACAGGGAAGATGGTTAAAATTGATGGCGAGATGGATGGAGCCAAATACAGGACCATTCTGGAAGAGAACCTGTTGGAGTCTGCAAAAGACCTGAGACTGGAACGGAGATTTATCTTCCAACAAGAAAATGATCCCAAACATAGATCAAAATCTACAATGGAATGGTTCACAAATAAACATATCCAGGTGTTGGAATGGCCAAGTCAAAGTCCAGACCTGAATCCAATCGAGAATCTTTGGAAAGAGCTGAAAACTGCTGTTCACAAATCCAACCAAATCCATCCAACCTCACTGAACTCGAGCTGTTTTCCAAGGAAGAATGGGCAAGAATTTCAGTCTCCGATGTGCAAAACTGATAGAGACATACCCCAAGCGACTTGCAGTTGTAATCGCAGCAAAAGGTGGCGCTACAAAGTATTAACTTAAGGGGGCCGAATAATTTTGCACTTTTCAGTTTTTTATTTTTTTACAAAAGTTTAAAATATCCAATAAATGTTGTTCCACTTGTTACTGATTCTTCACAAAAAAATTAAAATTTGATATCTGTGTTTGATTCCTGAAATGTGGCAAAAGGTTGAAAAGTTCAAGGGGGACGAATACTTTCGCAAGGCACTGTATCAGCCACCCATTTGGTAAGTAAATATGTAGGTCCCCCCATTAGGTAGGTAGCTAGTTATATAGGCCCCCTGTTAGCTAGGTAGATATATAAGCCCCCAATAGGTAGGTATGTATATAGATCCCTGTTAGGTAGGTAAATACCACCATATAAGGTATATCGGCTGATGTTATGTTGTTATATAGCCCCCATCACCAGCCATAGTGCCCCCATCACCAGCCAGAGTACCCCCCTCACCACCCAGAGTGCCCCCATGACATATCTAGCTACAATGACCGTATACCCTTGTGTATACACCTCCCCTCGCAATTAGGTAGGTAAACCCCCGAGTCTTACTTTTTAAGGCAAGTTAAAAAAAAAAAAAAAAAATCTATCTGTCCCCGTTTCCTAGCCGCACTGCCGAGTCTTTCACCTTCCATCCTGTGCGGTGCGAGCGTGATGATGTCACTATATAGTGCCGCATACTGTCTTCTGTTATGGATGCGACCTCCTGAAGCCAGACGGTTGCAGGAATAATAAGCGGTACAGAGAGCCAGCAGCTCTCTCTTCCACTGTAGCCTCACTGGCATGCGCATCACGCGGAGGGACACACAGCTGAAACGTAGCCCCGCTGGCCTTGGAGCCCACCGCGGGATGTACCGGGGCCCGGGTGGGACAGTCCAGGCTGGTGCTACAGGATTCAGGGCAACATCCTTTTTATCTGGGGCACAGGCCCCGAATTAAAAGGTCTAGCGACGCCGCTGCATTGCAATCTCTTAGCCAACATGACTAAACCCTGGAAATCTAGACCCACCAGCGATTAAATGCCCAACATATCCTTGGAGACCCTGGGGAAATCGAACATCATTTACAACCTACTTCGAATAACTGTACAGTGCTACCCCTTATGATAATCACAAAGTATCAACCTTTTTAGACACAGTACATATGCCCAGTTTACCTGAGGAGACCTGTTCGCTTCAAAAAACTGCAATAACAGAGGAGGAAGTCTGTGAGGTGCTTGCCTCCACAGCGAATCGCAAAGACCTCCTGCCCAGATGGCTTTTCTACAGAATTTTACGAACTACTTAGATTTCATATAGCGCCATATTTAGCGAAAATTTACAATATCTATTTTATTACTTAAATCTCAAAAGGACCCCCTATTAATTACCTCATATAGGCATATCTCATTATTAAATCAAGATTGTAAAGGTTATAAACTATTAGCCAAAATTATAGTGAACAGACTTCAACAGTCTGTCCCCTTCATAATACATCCATATCAATTAGGTTTTGTATCCAATAGACACTCTATCAGGAATGTCAGAATGGCGACGGCAGCTATTTTGCCCACCCAGGAACCGGAACATCAGATGTCAATTTTATTAAGCCTCGACAGCGAAAAGACCTTTTGAAAGGTATCCTGACCATTCCTGGACATCACTGTGACTTTTCACAAATTTTTTAGACCTTTTACATCTAAATTTTACAATATCTATACTGCTTAATGGTCTACCTTCCCAAGTTTTAGACCTATTCAGGGGCACTAAACAAGGCTGTCCGCTATCTCCTATTCTATTTAATCTATCACTAGACCCCTTATTATACCATATCACCCAATCCCCCTCATTCCCTGGAATCACCAAGAACGGTCAAGAACTGAAACTTACAGCATATGCAGATGATCTTTTATTAATGATTACAAATCCCAAACATCATCTTGCCGCTATTTTACAGGATATTCAAGAAGTCGGAGGACTTTCCAGATACATGATAAATACTGATAAAAGCGAGGGGCTGCTGCTTAAGGGACCGGCAAAACCATTATGGTCCTCGGTCTACCAAATTAGATGATGTACGAGAAGTCTCAAATACCTGGGGATAATTTTTTTCACGCATATACACTGACAACATCGCTAAATATATAAATTCCTTACACCACACCCTAAAACCATGGGAAACCATTCCTTTGTCTTTTTATTGGTAAAGCTCATCTCTTGAAAATGATTGAAATCCCAAGATTGCTCTATTTATCTCATATCTTTCCATTTGTCTTAAGCCCAAGGAAGAAAAATTGTTTAACGCAGCATACCCCAGCAGAAGTTTATTTGGGGAGGGAAGAGAGCACACATCCCATTCCATATTCTGCAACAACATAAGATTAATGGAGGGCTTGGGTTTCCAAACATTAAAGGGAACCTATCACATAGGTTATGCCACCCTTGCTGAGGACAGCACAAGCTTGTGACAGACATGTTGTTTCCAGCACTGTGTCCCTTATTCTGTAAGATGCTGGAGTTTTAGAGCATTAAAAGAGAACCTGTCACATAGCTGATGCCCCCCTTGCTGAGGACAGCACAAGCTAGTGTCAGACATGCTGTTTCCAGCGCTGTGTCCCTTATTCTGTAAGATGCTGGAGTTTTAGAGCGTTTAATGCTCAAATCGTATTCATGAGCAGGTGTGTGCCCCGCCCACCAAAGGTTTGCCACGCCTACCTGGCAGTTATTCACATGGTTCTACCTATTCAAAGTAATAGGTTAATCAGTTGTGAGGTGGGCAGGTCTAGCCTCAGGTGGGTGGGGCATGAAAAAACGGACTCTCTTCATGACTCTTTTCTGGTGAAAACTGCCAGATTTGAGAATTAAATACTCTAAAACTACAGCACCTTACAATATAAGGGACAGCGCTGGAAACTGCAGGTCTGTCACTAGCTTGTGCTATCCTCAGCAGGGGGGGCATAAACATGAATGTGACAGGATCTCTTTAAATATAATAATCTAGCGGCACTAAGCCATTAGTCCCAACAAACAGCAGTATTTATCCGCTTCCTATGCCAATTTGGCGTACATGGAAAAAAATAAGGCAAATAAAATATCTCTTCCCAAACTACTTGCCACATCTATCTCTAGCCTATAACCCAGGTTTTCAAAACGGGACTCCTTATGGTGCATTTAAACGGTTACATAAGACTGGGCATACGAACTATCAGTCAACTTATTAACACCACAAGCCATACTCGTTTACGGAACTCCCGAACTTTTTTCCAGATGTTGAATTACCCTTTTTCAACTACCTCCAGGCACGTAGTTACATCATGGAGGTCATGAAAAATTTGACCGCAGCGGAATGGGATTCTAATTTTCAAAGGATCATATTGAAACCCCCTCACGTCGCTCCCATTTATCAATTCTATATAAATTCCTTCTGGGACAAATTGATTGCGATACTACACAATCCCAGCTGGCGAGGTGGCAGGAACATAACTCTCTTAACCCCAGAGATGATCTTGTTGGCTTTGGCAGCCTCTTACAAGTTTCTCCCCTCAGCACGATACATGGAAATGATACTTAAACTTATCCATAATGCCTACTTGACATGCACTAGGGGACATAAAATGGGGATCTATGATCAAGTAATTGCTTCAAATGTGGCTCCTCGGAAGCTACTTCATTGTATTTGGGAATGTCCGAAAATTCAGCAGTATTGGGATAACATAGCCAGATGCATACAGCAATTCCTTGTACACACTTTTACTTTATCGGCTCCATGGGCGCTTTTTGGCTATGCACTTTACCCACAGGGAAAGGCATGTACTTTAGCCGGCAGCCAGGAGTGCTTTTCTGCAGGTATAGATCCAGCTGGTTTGTCCAACCATGAAACTCTTTTTGGATAAATGTTTTTATCTTTTGAGAGTGGAATGGATAGATACTATTCAGCGGAAAGAAAAGAGAGTGAAATATTTTTTTGGGCCTGTGGGGGAAAGTGATTAATACTCCACCTACGGAAGCAAGACAGAGGTTGCGCTTCTGCTTTGGTTACTACAAGCTGGTATATTACACAACAAATGAGTAACAAAATTCAAGCACACCGTTGCAATAGACATCTCAATGACCCTAGTAAAAGCACCTTGTTATCAGGAGGAGTATCTTTCCTGCTTAGCTAAATTTGGTAGGGTCGTCCTATGTGACGAGAATTAATTTCCCCTCTAAACGTATTACAAACGCTACTGTGCAATATGTATGTTGGCCTGTCTTTTTGAGGATGTTGCCAGATGCATAGGGTGTCCTCTCTTCTATCCTCTTCCTGAGTCTTGATTATTTTGAAGATCCAGAGGAGAGAACCTTTTCTACGTTTTGGTGGACGGGAGAGGGCGGTGGGGCTGCAAGGGAAGGAGCTAAGGAGCATGATGCAGGCATCACAGCCTGTCTACAGGTTAAATTAGTTTGAAAATGGCTTCCATTATATTGTATGTTGTGCAACAGCTGTTTACCTGTTGATCTACCCATGTACCCATTGAACAACTGTACCATTGCATAACATTTGGAAATGTTGTACCTTTAATTTTGGAAGTATTAATAAAAATGTTTAAAAAAAAAAAATCGTATCATTCAACCTTTGTCTATTGGCATCTGCAGAGTGCTGCTGATTTGTTTCTTTAAAGGGGTTTTGCCATGAAGTAAAATTGATGTGGGAAGCTTGCAAATGAAATAAACATTTTCACCATTCATTATTATTAAAAATTCTGCACCGTTTTTGTTTTAGCTGCTCCTTTAGTGAGCCATTGTTTACAGCTTGTCTCCAGGGGATACGACCAGGGCTGAGAGCTCCTCAGTCCTGGCCAGACATGCTCAGACATCACTTCTCCTCTCAGGCAGCTACTGAGTGTTCAAACCCCAGGTGCTGTCATTCTACTCCTGTCCTCTGTACTCCTTAGTAATTATTCAAGCAGTGCAAATGAATAAAAAAGAAACCTCAATGAGGTTTGTGCATTGATAAAGAGAAAAAAAAAAAAACAGGTTTGGTTCCTGCAGGGATTTGAAACTAGGACCTTTGTTCCTGGAGGCAAAAACTTTACCTCTCAGCTACCTACAATGTTTTACATAAACAGACCTTTCTTTGACTACAGAGAGGAAAGGCATGGTGATGTCAGCCTGCTGGGTCACATGATATGCAATTCAAACAAATCACACACGCCTCCTTCTGAGCATAAAGAGCTGAAGAGCTGGATGCAGGAGGTATGAGATCGTGGCAAAACCCCTTTAAAATACTCTTTAGACAGTACAAGCTTTAGCTATACCAGAACTTGTACTTTTACCACAAAGGCAATAATATTGGCTTTTCATTCATGTTTGACAAATACATGTGAAGATGCTTTCTGAACTCTTTAGCAGGGTCTCACCACACTAACCATTGTAAATACCTGATATGATAGTCCAGCATTTGGGGATTACTGTGGTATATGTTGTTACTCTGCTCATACATACGGTTTATGGTACTGTGCTTCTCGTATGATCATGCCTTGCCCCCTCATACCTTAACTTACCAGTGAGTTGGTTTTGCTTTTTAACCATTTACAGGATATCACCCAACATGACCACCTAATTTTGTGACTTAGGCTTGTCTTCTTACTCTGTGCTTTATGGATGAACGTCATCTGTACCATACTTAAGTTTTATAAGTGGTTTTGCTGCCACTTTTGTAATCTGTTAAACCATATGCTGGAACGTTTTGCCATAATTTATACTGTTTTTTGACCACTATATTTGTTGTTTATATACACACTATTGTCTCTCTTAACCCCTTAAGCCGAACGCCTGAAAAGTACTTAATGACCAAACTTTTTTTTTTTTTTGCCTCCATGCTTTCAACAAGTTACATTTTTGTAAGGCGAAAAAAGACAAGACGCCACCATTTCAGCGTTGTGTAAAGTCTTGATGCAGAGGAAGGCAAAAAACCCCCAAGAGGTAGAAGCCAATTGTCCCTTTTTTGGGGGAAAAAATTTTTTTCCTGCTCCAACTGGCAATCGAAAAACCCCTGGATCAACAACCCTTCTCCAAATCCTAGACACTATAACTTGTTATATTATTACACCCAGAAATGCTCCCAAACCCTTTTTTAAACCTGTTAAAAATTACCATGAAAAATTTCCCCTTGGCAGAGATTTTCAAGTCTCATGCTCTAAAAGAAAAGAATCCCTTTCTATGTTTATGGGAGTTTAAATGGGAGTTTTTCCATTTAAATGTAGCATGTAATGGTTTCTTTCCTCCCCGTGTATTCCCTTGCATTTACTTATTAAACCTCATCTGCTTTCTCTCCCAGCCCCCCAACTTACCCAGACCCCTTTTAAAAACACTTTATCCTCTTTTGTGTGATTACTTTACAACCTTAATCATCTGAAAGACGATATTTAAAATTCAACCCTGTGTAAGACATTAATAAAAAATATTAAAAAGGATTGGGCCCAATATGAGCCCTTGGCACCCCCACTTAAAGGCCAATTTCACACGGCTTAATTCGGGACTAATTACCCCCGCAATTACCCCGTGTGGACGGGGGCGGGGGGGGGAGGGGGGGTGGCGGGGGGGCCGGCACTTCCCGGCCCATAGCCCAAACCTGCTAGCCCCAAAAAGCCGCTAGAAAGTGACAGTAAATTTAATTCCCCCCCGGGGGGGAGGGAGACGACCATATTCCATGAAAACTGTGAATACCTAATAATGGGTTTTTCGGCCCTAATTGGGGGCACTTCGCCGAAATTACGGCCCGAAATACGGCCCATTTTAAGCCGTGTGAACATGCCTTAACAGGGATCCAGTCTGAGTATGCCCCGTTAATTACCACCCTTTGTTTTCTATACTGCCCCCAGTTGTTTACCCCCTTCACACTTTTCCCCCCCAAAAGCTTCCCATTTTACTTACCAACCTTTTAATGGCACTGTATCAAAGTTTTAAGAAATTAGATAATTAACCCAAATGCTTCCCCCCAATCCATCTAGAACTAAGCCCTCATAAAAGGGATGAAAATTTATTTTGAAGACCGACCCTTCATAAACCCATGCTGAACGGCTTTAACATTTTTTTTCAGTGAGAACTCCTGATAGCATCTCTGAGAAAACCCAACTTTAAAACCCCAAAACGGGGTTTTAAGCTTTACGCCCTATAGTTTCCAGAATCACTTTTTAAACCCCTTTTTGAATATTGGCCCCAATTTTTTTATGCGCCAATCCTTTGGGAATCCCCCGTTATTAGCAATCCATAAATTTAAGAAAAGGGCCTATCTATAATCACTTAACTCCCTTTGGACACCCCGGGGGTATGCCATAGGACCCTTCGGGTTTGTTATTTTATTCTTCTTAAGATGTGGCTGCACTTCTTCCCGGTTAGACAAGAAAAAATTTTAAGTTGGGTTTAACTATCCCTTTCCCTTTTAACAAAAGGTCATCCCCTCTTAAAACAGTGGGGGAAATTATTTTTTTAATAGGTTTGCTTTTTTTCCTCATCGCCCTTACAGTCCTCCAATTTTTTTACTATTTATTATTAAAAAAAAAATTTTGGGGTTTTTTTACTTTTTTAGCAAATGCTTTTCTCCCTTTTTGCCTTTATCCCTATTTTTAAAAAACTTTATTTTTTTCCCCCCATAGCTTTTACGCCTCTTTATTTCACCCTGTTTTAGTATTAAAGGCTTTTTTTTTTGGGGTTTTTTATTTCCACTTTTTCACCCGTTGACCCATTGGATTTTTCCCGTTTCTAATTTTTTTATTCCATAAGGAAAGTACCTCCACAGTGGGGCCAAAAGTTTTAAAAATATCCCTTTATTTTTTGTTTCCGCCATTTTTTAAACACATTGTCCCATCAATATGTTTAGGGGCCCCACTAACAGAATAAAATTTCCTTCCTAAAAATTTAAAATTTTTGTGGTCCTTTAAAAAAAACCCCATTGAAGGATAAAAGGAAAATGTATTATGTTACCCTATTTCCTAGGTGCCCCTCAACCTATCCTTTTTTACTCGCAGTCTATTAGTGAAAATTTAATTAGAAGGGGCCCTTTTTTAGTCTTTTTCCGCACCATTTGGCAAAGGGAATATCTTAGTTATTGACAAAAACCTGTTTCCCCTTTAAGCTACAGGTTTTAGATTCCCAATTTTTGTCGGGTTTTTTAAAGTCCCCCAAAAAACAACCCATTTGATTACTCCTCATCTATTTGCCTAAGGAGTACACTTCTATGGGGTTTGTTATATTTGAGGGCCAAAGCAACCCTATTATATTATATTGTTAAATTTTATATTTCCCGAAGATTCCAATTTCATTCCGTACCTAAACTTTCCCGCAGTAAATTTTGGCTTCAACAGGATTTTACAAGAGACAACACCTCCCCATTTCGGTCTCTTCTAAAAAAAAGTAACCCCTTTAAATTAAACCCCCATTTTAGCTCCGTCCACATTCTCAGTTACCCCCTAGTCTATTTTTTCTTCAGCAATTAGTAATTCCCAGTTCTTTTTTTTGTTGTTTTGATCCTGGCATTGGTCCACAAAATTTTGAGATTTTTTTCATTTTTTTTCCTTTTCCCTGATCTTTTTAACTATTGCACACCCCCCCCCTCCACTCACCCCGTTTTTTTTCCTAATCCCCGCTCTCAAACTTCACTATCTTTTCACGCATCTTTGCAGTTACCCCCCCCCAGTCCCTATTTAAATACCCCCCAACTTCCTGACCGTTTTGTCCCCCAAAACAGCTCACTCCCCCATTTAGGTGCAGACCGTCCCTCATAGAGTCTGTAGCCCAGACAGAAGTCAGCCCATTCTCCAGAAAAACCCCAAAACCCTTTTCTTACACCAATTTTTTAGCCACTTATTCACCCCTCTAACTCCCCCTGCCCCTCTTTGGGGGCCCGTGGAACAGGTATATTTCTGAAAATATTTTCCTTGGGGTCCTTTCCTTTAGCTTTTGGGGTAACCCTGAAATCATTTTTTTAAGGCACTCCCCTAGCTCTAACTTTGTCATTGGTGCCCCCCTTTTCACCCTACAGTGGATTCTCACCAGCCCCCCCCAGCAAATTTTCGAACTCGGGGCCCCCAGGTAAAAAGACTACTGTTCAAGATCCCGTCTTTGTGGCATATTCCCTTCTTTTTTCCTCTAATAATGGAGTCCCCAACTACTACATGTTTGTCTGTTGTAACTTTTATTTTTTCATGATGCAGTTTTTTTTAGGCCCCTCGTTTTATTCGAGAAAGTTGACTTTATGGGGAATATTTAAGTTCACTTAAAAAAGTGCAAATTTTTTTTTTTTTTAAAAAAAAAACTTTTTTTTTTTTTTTTTCATTTTTTTTTTTTAAAACATTCACTTTCACACTTAAACATTTATTACGGTGTGTGGATACCTAATATGTGTAGTTTTTTTTGTGTGTGTAATGTTTGCAACAATTATTTTTTATTAAATATTTATTTTTATTTTTATTTTTATTTATTTTTTACACTGTTTTTTTTAATCCCATGAAGGGAGAACGGTTTTACATTTTTTTTTTTTACACTAGCTTTCATATATGCTAATACTTTATAATCGTGTCACTCTTTTTCCCTGGGCTGCTGTGCAGCGTTCCCCGGGCTCTGTCAGGTCCCAGGCTTCCATCACCCGACAGAGCGGGAAAAACCCCTTTGTTTGCCTGCGGGGGACATCCCGGGGCATTCAAGGGAAAAAACCCCGGGGAGCAAGGTTTCCCCCCCCCCCGGTGCTCGCAGTATGCCTGGGGATCAGGGCAGAAGACATCCCCCTTTCTCAGCGCTGCGCGGTCCCGGGAAGCCGCAAACCCGATGTCTGCACAACGCCAAAAGACGGGGGCTTACAATCTACAAGGAGGGGAAAGAGACAGGAGGTGGGGGGGAACCCTGTCTGTGGGGAAGTAGGACAATTTAGTAAGGATGGGCAACCGAAAAAAAGGGGTTTTCAGGTTGTTTTTGAAGCGGGTGAAAGGGGGGAGAGTCTGATGGTTGGGGCAGTGAGTTCCAGAGTGTGGGTGAAGCACGGAGAAATCTTGGGACGGTTGTGTGAGGAGCTGAAAGGGGGAGAGCAGAAGAAGTCCTGTGAGAGGGAGGGGCGGGGGGGGAGATATTTGAAATTTGGGGAGAGATGTTGGAGGGGAAGGTCATGGAGAGCCTTTTAGTCATGGTTAAAGCTTGAAATGAATTCGCGGGGAAAAGGGGAACCAGTGTAGGTTTTGGCAGGGGGGAGAGCAAGGAGTAGCGAGGAAGATGGATAAAAGGGCACAAGTTGGGAAAGGGATTGGGGGGGAGCGGGGGGTGCCTGGAGGCCACTGAAAGGTGTGCAGATCTGGGGATAAAAAGGGGGCATGGCCCACATTTTTGTGTGTCTAGCCCGAGGATTGAGGTGCGAGAGATTTTTTTTCATGGGGGGCGGCAGGCAAGGTAGGGGTTTTGGATTTTGGGGTTTTGAAAGAAAAAGCAGAGTCAAAGGATTACCCCAAGACAGGGGACTTGTGGGACGTAAAGGTAATTGTTGACTTAATAGGAATCAGGGGCGGGGGTAGATTGGAGGGGGGAAAGTGATGATTCTTTTTTCTCCCATTTTAGTTTTAGGAGACTGATGAAAGGAGGAGGAAATGGAGACAGACATCAGGGATCCGGGAGAGTAAGAATGGATCGGGCCAGAATGTAGAGTTGGTATCATCACATACAGGGGTAATGAAAGCCATTGGGGGCTTAGCTGACCGAGCCATGTGTAGAAGAGAAAGTAGTGACCCAGGACTGACCCCTGGGGGACACCAAAGAAGTGGGCCGGGGGAGGAGGGGAAAAATGAGAGATCGAAAAAATCCATCAGTGAGGACGAGGAGATCCAAAAGACCAAACCGTGATGCCCAGGGAGGAAGGATTTTAGCAGAGGGGAAGGTCGACAGTGCAAAGCAGAGGACAGGTCCAAGGGAGGGGCACAGAGAAGGGGTGAGGCTTTACAGTTACAAATCATTAGTGACTTTTTAGGGCATTTCGTAAGTGGTTGGGGGCGAAAACCAGATTTTTAGTGGGGGAAGAAAGAGTTGAGGGAGGGGGAGGACAGCGAAGATAGACTGCTCTCGAGGGGTTTGGGAACAAAAGGGGCAGTGAGATGGGGCATAGTTGGGCAAAAGAGGGTCAAGGGTTTTTTTTTTTAGGATTGGAGTATAGACATTTTAAAGGCAGAAGGGGAAATGCCAGAGGTTTTTGATAGGGTTTAAGAGAGGGTGATGCTGGATATAGAAGCACTGAGGTCTGGGGTAGGTGGGATGGGAGTATCAAACTACAGGGAGTGAGGGTTTGGGTTTGGGCATAAAGGGGGAGACTTTTCAGAGGACCGTGGGGGAACAAGTTAAGGGGAAAAGGTTCAAGGGAAAGGGAGGGGGGTGGGGACGCGGCTGAAGCTTTTTTCTGAGAGGTTGACTTTTGGAGGAAGTGAATGGGAAAACACTGCTGAAAGGAGGGATGGGGGAGAGGTGTTGGGACGGAGAAGAGAGTTTAAGGTTTTTTAAAATTGTCTGGTTGTGGACAGGGAGATATAGAGTGGGGAAATAGTTTTTTGTTTGGGTGAGGGGAGGGGCGGGCTTAAAAAGTCTGCAGTGAGTGTTTTTTTATAAGGGAAAGTCATCAATGGAGTGGTTTTCTTTTACGGCTTCAGCCTTCTGGAAGCTCGCCCACTGTTGGTAGAGTCTGTGTGCCAGGGGTTGTTGTTGATTTTTCGGGGTTTTTGTGTGGTTAGAGGGGCGACTGAGCAAGGGGGTGATGATTGAAGGTTGTAAAAAGTGGGCTGCGTCTGGTCATTGAAAGAGGAAAGTGGGAAAAGGTGAAAGAGGGCAGGAGAGTGTGAGGTTGAGGTTTTGAGATTCCTGCGGGGTCGTACTGGGTATGAGACAAAGGGGGAGCAGGTGGGGAGGGGTAGTGGTTGAAAGGTAACCAGGGGGTGGTCAATTAGGGGGGGGAGATTTTGAGATGTCAGATAGGGGGCAGAGGGGGTTTGAGGAGGTCCCCGTTTGTGTTTCCCCTTTGTGAGTGGGTCCCGAGGTCCCCTTTGGGAGAGGTTTAAAGGGGGGGGGGGGCATAAATGAAAGGGGTTTTGTTGGAACAAAGTGTGGGGGTCCCATTGGGATGTTGAAGTCCCCTTTATGATAGTTTTAGGATGTCGGTGGGAAAAAAAATTTGGAAAAACCAGGAACAAAGGGGGGCAAGAAAGCAGTGAAGGGCCTGGCGGCGGGTTTTCAACAACCTTTGTTGTTTGGCCCCTTTTTGGGGGTAAAACCCTATGCCATACTTTCCTGAAAATATTCTTTTAAATGTTTTTCCCCCAGTGGTAAATTTGTATTGTGGATGAAAGAATTAGGGGAGAACTATTAAAAGAATTAAAAATCACCATTTTTTTGCGTGCCCCAAATTTTTAAATTGATTTTTGTTATTCTATAGTTTGTTATAATTGCAGTAGTTGCATTTTTTTTTTTTTGTTCTTTTTGGTTTTTCAAAATTTAAAATATATTTTTTTTACAAAAAAGGAGTTTTAGGAGGACTAAAATTAGGACTCATTTATTCACTTGTATAATATTTTGTAATACTAAAGCATTATTGCCTGTCGGTATTAGGCTTTGCGACCAATTTTTTTTTGGGCCAAAGTTTTTTAAACTCCAGTAAGACATTTTTTGGCAATATTATGCATTTACTATAAATTAATCCAATTAACGTATTTTTTACAGGTAACAAAGGGGGGTCCCAAATTTAGTTCTGATTTGATAGCATGCCCGGCCTTTTATACTCTACCCCCTTTTAAAAAATAAAAAGAAACTGTAGACTGAATAACCGTGGGTTTTTCCCCAATTTTAAAAAACCTTCCCCCAAAAATAAAGCCCAGTTTTATTCAAATTTTTTTTTCGGGGGGGAGGCCGGAATTTTTGCCCGACTCCAAAAATTTAAACCCCCAGTTTTGTCAAAAGCCCCCAGAGTGATGCACCTGGTCCCCGCCTCCTTTGGGGGGTTTTTCCCCCTGAGCCCCCCCCCACACCAATTAAAAAAAAACCCTGGGTTAAAAACTGGAGGGATAAGTTGGGAAACCCCCCCAATGTTTTCAGGCCCTTTTAAAAGGGGGGTTTTTCGTTAAAAGATCATGTCTCTTTAAAGGGGACAGTAAAAATTTAAACCCTTTTTAAATTTGGGGTTCATACCTCATCACTTGGTTTAGCAAATTTAGTTTCTGTAAAAACTGGGTTTTTTGTTTCTGGGTGTTGGGCCCGTTGCGGTCAGAAAACCCCCCTGGTCATTCCCAAAAACCAAAGCCCCCCGCACTGTGAATTTGGGTGGCTGACATTTTATTCACCGTTGGGTTAATTTCCCAAAAACAGGGAAAAACCCCGGCCAAAGCCCCCCTTTCTGTGATTTGTGCTTTAAAACTCTGTGTTTAATTCCCTCTGAGCTTTTTAAAAACGATAGTGGGAAACCCAAAGGCTGTGGCTCTATACACACCTCCCCGTCTTGGTGAAGGAAACCGGGGAAAAAACCCGCCTGTTTTTAAAAGGGCCCTTTTTCCAAGAGGTTGAATTTCCCCTTCCCCCCACCCGGTCCAGTCCTTAAGCTGCTATTGGGAAAAAAAAGGCGTTTTTTCCCCGATCTAATGCAAGCCCCGCCTCCTTATGAGTCTATTGTAGTGTGTAACATAAGGTTTCAACACTGTGTCTGTTAAGCTGTTTTTGGTGCAGAGCTTAGGTGATCAGCTCTTCAAGAAGAAGTTGGGGTTAAAGCCCCATCTAGTTTTTTTTTTTCTTTTTTAAATGTACACATATGTAAAGATTGAAAAATTTAGTGGAACATCTATAATTTTTTCATAAAACCACAAAGCTCCCTTTTTTTGTGTCCCACCTGAGTAGTCACACCAAGCATTTCCCAAAACTTTTGGTACAATGCTTATTCTGGGGGTGAGAAATGAAAAGGGGGGCTATGTATGTGTTATATTCAGAGAGGGACAATATTTTTAGGGTTTTTATATATATGTGTAGAAATTTTTGGGGGGGGGAAAAAAAAAACTCTGTGAGGGAGTAGAACTCCAAACCCCTTCTTTTAAAGCCATACACTCTCCGTGCCTACCCCGGCTAGTTTGTTAAGGTTAGCAGGTTTTTTCTTCAAAGCTATGCTCCTCCCAAATTTTTACTCACATTCACGACAGCGAGCAAGACTTTTTCTTGAGCTGACATTTGTCCTTGTAGATAAAATCCTCCCTTTTTTTTTTGGGGGGAACACCATAGAAGTGAAAGCGCTGGCTTTAGTGTAAATTTTTGGGGTAAGAGATTAAAAGGTGCTTGTGGAGCCTGAAGGCTGCGCTAAGCGGCAAGAGGCTACAGAGTTTATACCAGACAACCTTCGGCATCCCCTGTTTAAAAGAAAATGATGAGTCACGTTATTCAGTGAGGAGAGACCCCCTCCTGGGGGGAGAGCCGCCTGCTGGAAGGGGGAAAAGCAATGCCCCCTGGAATTCCTCAATTGAGAAAATTAAGAAACACCCGAACAGCTCAAAAGATAACACTTCTTTAAAGGGGTTGTCCGCAACAATGATTGGGTTTTAATTTAAAAAAACTTTAAAAAAAAAAGCAGCTTTGCAATTTTTGTTCATTTCAAATGTCCTACTGATTTGAGCTAGCCTGTTAGTATTTACTACATCAGCTTCTCAAATCTCTATAGCAGCTGACCTGTTGATCCTTATCTTACTGGCTGTCAGGTCTGAATGACTCATCACCTTTGAAGATGAATGCTTCTGTAGTGGAAGGAGGGGGAGGAGGACTCTGGCGTCTGTGTCCTGGATTAACCCTGTGTGTGCCTGCTTCCTCCTGCTCTCTACACAGATAGATGTGACAGCAGTGACCCTGTCTGTTACTATATCATGATATGTCTTTGGAACTGTGACTATACTAATACTATACAGATCAGGGGGCATGTGAATACTTTATGTTCTCCTGTATTAGGGACACATCCTGAGTATAGTAACACTGCCCTTGTTGTTGCTGGAGATGTGGAGACTTGTAAGCTAAGCAGGGGATATAGGAACACTTGCATCCTCTCTGCTCTATTAGCACACCACTTCACACTCATAGATCAGCCCTCTCCTGCAACAGACCTAGGCAGACACACACAGGGTGAACTCTGAGAGCAAACCCCCTCCCCCCCCCTGTATAGAAGTTACGTAGCTGCCTGTGTGCTGATGGGAGGGGGGAGAGGGAGCAGAACAGACAGACCAAGAAGCACGCCCCTCAGTTCAACTTACCAGGGACACTGACAGACTGAAAGCTCGTAATGAGACAACTCCTTTAAGGACCTGAGATGATGTCACAGTCACATGACAAGTTCTTCTGCCCAGGCCATAGAGTGTAATGTGTAAGTAAAAGTTCAATGTATACACACACATACATACACAATCACATTTATACAATCACACATACAATCCCTTATCTTAAAGTGTAGCTTCTCAGACTTGCTGGGACTTTTAGTTCCCCAGCATGCCACACTTTCAAGATAAGGCACTGAAAGAATAGGCACATACTCCATGGTTTTTGACTACTCACATTGTTGCCCAAAGCAACCCATCAGTGCTCATAGCAAACAATCAGAACGCCCCTTTCATGTCATATAGTGCTCTGGAAAAATTAGAGGGGCGCTCTGATTGGTTACTATGGGCAACAAAGTGAGTTTTAGACCTAGACAGTTTTCCTACATGTGGCCCTAAATGTCCCAGCATGCAGTGTCTGCCCACGTCATGTTAAAAAAAAAGCCCTCCCCCAAAATTAAGCCCTAGCCCTTTTTTGGGAAATGAAAATATTATAAGACCCTGTCTTATTTTTGGAAAAACACGTTAGTTCTAGGAATACCCATCTCAATTTCTTTAATACATGGGTATATGCCATCTGGATCCAGGAGCTTTGTAAATTTTTACATTGCTGCAGTGTAACTATTACTGGCTAAACCAGTAATATTGAGTGCACAAATTAGATTGTTGTACTCTTTTGTGTTATCTGGCACTGTTAATTTGCTAATTGCACAGATTAAAAAAATGCATGCAGAAGATTGTTGCTTTTTGTTAGTCTTATTAACAAAATGTCATTTTCTAGAGAGACAGCAGGTATAGAAGTAATAAGAAAAAGTTAATTATTAATTATTCCACCATTATTCCTATTCATTTACCCCATAGATGTAATGTAACCCTGTTGATAACTGAATTCCAGGAGGTCACATGACTGACAGCATGTTTAGTTGATACAGTTTCTCCAAATGAGCCATTACTCTGGGCAGGACTGTGAGCTGTACTTTTTTCATTTCTAAATAGGAGCCTACTGCATTAGTATAAAAGAGGTACATGAGCAGAATTTTTAATATATGTATATTTAAAAAAATGATTTCCTATAATATACACAGTCAATAAAACCAATATGTAGTGGACAACCCCTTTTAAATTTATTTTATTGACTTTTTTGTGTGATAGAGCAACACATATAAGCAAGTATTTGTAAAGTGTAAAGAAAAATATACTTTTCCAAATGTTTGTACATTAAAAAACTGAAATGTGTGGTGTGCGTATGTATTTAGCCCCCCTGAGTCAAAATTTTGTAGGACCACCTTTAGCTGCAATGATAGTTGCAAGCCTGGTATGTTTCTACCAGCTAAGCACATCTATAGGCTGGAATTTTTGCCCATTCTTCTTTGCAAACTAACTCATTCAGATGGGTTGGCGGACATTTGTGAACAGCAATTTTCAAGTCATGGCACAGATTCTCAATGGGATTTAGGTCTGGATTTTGACTGGTCTATTTTAACGCATGAATATGCTTTGGTGTAAATCATTCCATTGTAGCTTTGGTTGTATGTTTAGGGTTGTTATCCTGCTGGAATGTGAACCTTTTCCCCAGCCTTAAGTTTTTTGCAGCATCTAATAGACTTTGCCCTGTGTTTAACTCCATCCATCTTCCTACCAGCTCTGACCAGCTTTCCAGTCCCTGCTGAAGCAAAGCATTCCTACAGCATGATGCTGCCACCACCATGCTTTGTCCTGGGAATGGTGTGTTCAGGGTAATGTGCCTTGTTGGCTTTCCTCCCTACATAGCATTTGGCATTTAGGCCAAAACGTTCCATTCTGGTATCATCTGATCAGAGCACCTTCTTCCATGTGCTTGCTGCGTCCCCTACATAACTTTTTGCAAACAGGATTTTGTATGCCTTTTTTTCAAACAGGTCTTTCCTCGTGCCAGGTCAGATTTGTAAAGTACATGACTAATAGTTGTCCTGTGGACAGATTCTCCCACCTGAGCTGTGGATTTCCGCAGCTCCACCAGAGTGACCCTAAACCGTTTGGTTGCTTCTCTGATTAGTACTCTCCTTGTCGGATTGCCAGGTTAGGTGGACGGTCAGGTCTTGTTAGGTTAGCAGTTCTGCCATATTTCTTCCATTTATGGATGATGGATTGAACAGTGCTTCATGAGATGTTCAGAGCTTGGGCTATTAACCTAACCCTGAAATCCAGTTTGCCCAAACTTAATTAGTGAGGTGTCTTCTCTGTTCAAAGGTTTTCATGATGCTATTTGTTCTCTAATGTTCACTAACAAGCCTGTAAGGCATGGCACACTTTTCAGTCGTTTTTTTTTTTAATTTGGAAAAGCAAGTATAAATTATTTAAATTTAAAAAAATATCAAAAAAAAACATTTAAGTTTGTGGCGGTGACGTTTAAAAGGGAAGAACAGTTCTAGGAGCATGAATACTTTTGGAAACCACTGTATATTTTTATTTTGTTTCGTTTTAAGCATTTTTCTTTGTCTAACAACGCCAAAATAATTTTGTTTTTACATTTCCTCTTGGTATATTTGTAAATCTTATGCATTTGTATTACCAACCGCCTTCAAGTTAAAGGCTTATTCCAAGTTGTCAGACAAAAGCATAAAAAGGTTACAAGGTCATTAAACTCAAAATTAAAGCATAACGCTAATCCTACATCCTAAACGTGTATAATGACCTTTTTTGACACATTACTGACACTTATGTGCTCCTCCTCAATGCAGCAAGAGTGGGCTTGGGTTCAGCAGCAGCCATGTTGTAAGAAGACTACAGTTTCCATAATACATTGCTGACATCTATTCCAGGCTATTCTCCCCCCTGGCATACTCCTGGTTGCTGAAGTACAAGTCAACCCTCTAGTGTGTCTCGCGTTGTGTTCACCCACTACTGAACCTCTTACATTAGTTCCTAGCCCATCCAGTCCTTTGCTGCTTCATAGACACATAACTCAGCTACCTAGTGCTGAACCTAAGCATGTCTGATCAAAAAGCTGACTAAAGGTCGTATGCTTTGGCAACAAGCTATACATATCACATGTTGGGGCAGTGGTGATTAGTTGAAAAACTAATATAAACATTTAATTACTATATATGTTGAGGATTTTGACGTTGTATTGCATACTCTTAAGTTTTGTATACTCCAATACTCCAATACTACTTTGCTTTAAAGAGCTTTCAGTGCTGTACTTTGGTTTTACAATGCTCATTGATATTTAGCGATTACATATTATTAAAAAATGCACTTATTGGTAGATGACTCCTTTATATTGTTTATGGTTCTGTTTTTCAGGACTGGGCACTCGGTGTATTACATGCAAAGATAATTGCTGCTATAACTCTAATGGGTCCTCAGTGGTGGTTGAAAACTGTAATTGAACAGGTAAGAAATGTTTGCTAACTATTTTTCTCAATTCTCTTTTTCTATGGTTACAAGTCAAAGACTACAACTAGAATTCACTGCTTTGAACTTATGCCAGCCTGCATCAAGGGGTGCTTATCTATACAAATATGTTCATGCACACACAGGTACACATACATAAGCTTTAACGGTCAGTAGACTTATTAAAAAACTAAAATCCTGTAGCTACACTGTATACAAATAATGCAGCCAAGTACTGAAATTTAGGTTATGCAGTAACATGGTAAACTCAATGAAAAGGACAGAAAAATATACTTGCATCTCATAGTCCCAAGCCAAGAGGGCGCTTTAGTACCAGATCCCCTAATTACTTTTTTAATAATTGAGTAAAGTTCTAATATAGTGTTCTTGCCATACAAAGGGGGTACTCAACTGGCAGACCGTGGTTTGAATTTGGATCAATTAAGATAGTTGTCAAGACCACTGTTGCCTAGACTTTTAACTAGTTCTGACTGGGTCGTTTACCCCTCTTCCTGACCAGGCACATTTTCCTTTTCTGTAGTACAAGCAGGTTTGAACACTAACGCTTACTTGCATATGGTTATTCTATTTTCTTTCACCTTTTTTTCCATATGTTAGGCTTTATTTGTAATTTTTGCATTCGTTTTTTATTCTTTTAACCGCAAAAGTGCCACTAAATAAAGTTTGGTAATTGTTTTATGGACATTTTATGTCCGTTTTATGGACATTTATAAATAGGTGATATAAATTTTTGAGATTACACAGTTAGTACGGTTGAAAAAAGACATGTGTCCATCAAGTTCAACCAAGGGGGGTAAATTGTGGTTGTGGGGAGGGAGACAAGGATTTTAAGCCCAACCTCCCCACTGTCTAATGCCCTGAAACCCACAAGGCAAGAACCAATCTGCTCCAGTAGAGACCCATCTCTGACCACAGAACTGCCACCAGCCAGAATCCAGAATTTTACATGGCTTCGTACACATTAATGTTCTTTAGTTTCAGTTAGTTATCTATGCCTTTCTTGAAACTCCCAACTGTTCCTGCTGTGACCAGCTCCTCAGGCAGGCTATTCCACAGATTTACAGTTCTTACAGTGAAGAACGCTTTTCTCCTCTGGAGATTGAATCCTTTTTTCTCTAGCCGAAAGGAATGTCCTCTTGTCTTTTGAGGGGGCTTTACTTGAAATTATTTTTCCCGTTACTTTTTGTAGGGACCGTTTATATATTTATATAAATTAATCATGTCCCCCACCCTCCCCCTGAAGCCGTCTTTTCTCAAGACTAAATAAGTTCAATTCTACTAACCTCTCCTCATAACTAAGATGCTCCATTCCCCTTATAAGTTTGGTTGCTCGTCTTTGCACTCTCTCTAGCTCCATTACATCTTTTCTATAAACTGGGGCTCGGAACTGAACAGCATATTCTAGGTGAGGTTGCACCAATGCTTTATACAGCGGTAGAACTACATCCTTGTCCCGCGAGTCCATGCCATGCCTCTTTTAATACACGCCAATATCTTAATTACCTTAGAGGCAGCTGATTGACACTGCATGCTGTTCTGTAGTCTATGATCTACAAGAACGCCCAGATCTTTCTCAACAAGCGATTCTCCAAGTTTTTCTCCCCCTAGGACATATGATGCCTGCAGATTATTTCTACCCAGATGCAGAACCTTACATTTAGCCACATTGAACCTCATTTGCAAAGTGGATGCCCAAACACTGTGTCCAGGTCTGCTTGCAATTTATAAGCATCTTCCATTGATTGCACTACCCTGCATAGCTTGGTGTCAACTGCAAAAATTAGAAACCGTGCTATTGATCCCTTCCACTATATCATTAATAAATACATTAAATAAAAGAGGACCCAATACTGAGCCTTGGGGCACACCACTCATAATCGGAGACCACCCAGAGTAGGAGTCATTTACCACCACTCTCTGAGTACGATCCAATAGCCAGTTTTTAATCCAATTACACACTTATTTCTAACCCAATGGATTCTAATTTACCCCACAAACGTTTATGATGGACAGTGTCAAACGCCTTTGCAAAGTCTAAAAACACAATATTCACAGCCACCCCACCATCCAGACCTCTACTCACCTCTTCATAAAGACAGATCAGGTTGGTCTGACAACTTCTGTCCTTAGTTAAACCTTGCTGGCAATCACACATATTCCTGTATATAGTCCCTTATGAGCCCCTCCAACATTTTTCCACAACAGATGTTAAACTAACTGGCCTATAATTATCTGGGCAAGACTTGGAGCCTTTTTCGGTTGACCTGGGTGAGGCTGCACAGAAAAACATCCTTTTTTTCAGCCCTTTTTTTCGTTTTCTAAAAACGCTGAAAAAAGAATGTAAAGAGGTCCCATAGACTTCTATAGTAAGAACAACCTGTTGTCTCCACAGAACGTCTTTTTTCTGCTCGTTTTATTTACTGGTCGTCTTTTGAAATGTTGCCAAAAATGCCAGAGCAGGGCAAAAAATTTACTATTGGTGTCTATGGCAAATATATGCCATGGCCAATATATGCTATATGCTCTACTATTATGCCACTCTACACTGTAAAATTAACTACTTGGCAACCTGCCGTTGTGTTTCTGTGTTTAAAAAAAACAAGTACCTCCTCTGTGATGTCATTGCACCACCTCCCATGCAGGCTCCTGATATTCAGTCTCTGTAGTTGAGCAAACTTATTTGTATTGTGTATACTGTATCGTGCACAAGCGCTACGGGTTTTGTTTCTCCCTCTTATCTGCTCAGGAGAGAAGATAAGCTCCAGGCAGACAGTGTTCTTTCATATGTTCACAAACTGTCACGGGGGGGGGGGGGGGGCGCGGAAGGGGAGAGAAGGGCTCAGTAGGGAGTGTCTACATGTTTACTCAGATAATTACATTACAACCAGTGGACACAGGATCTTTTCTCCTCAGTCCCTTCAAAGCTCTTTCATGTTCCCTGCCATCAGATAAGAAATGCAAACAACGCAAGTGTGCCCAAATCAGCCCCTGTCAGCTCCTGTTCGTTTCTAATGTAAACTGTCAGGAAACTAAGGGCATGTAAGTCAGGCTGTAGCTCTCAGAGGCTTCACTTTTTTAATGACATATATTTAGAAAAGTGATTAAATACCCATTTTGGAGGAATCCACATCAACATTAGATCGTGGCAAAACCCCTTTAACCCCTTAAGGACCTGGCGTTTATTTTGGGTGACACAGTCGTTTTTTCCTCTTCGCCTTCTGGAAGCCATAACTTTTTTATTTTTCCACCTACATAGACACATGAGGGCTTTTATTTTGCGAGACGAGATGTACTTTCTAATGGTGTTATTCACTATACTATAGAATATACTGGGAAACCGCAAAAAAATTCCAAGTGGGACAAATTGTGAAAAAAAAAAAACGTATTTTCGCCATGTTTGCGGGTGTTTTGCTTTTACGGCGTTCAATCTTCGGTCAATACAATGTGTTATCTGTATTCCACAGTTTGATACGCATCCGGCAATACCAAAAATGTACGGTTTTCGTTATGGTTTGGTACCGTAAAAAAATTCCAAATATTTTTGAAATTTGCGCCACGGCGCCATTTTGTACTAACACCTACGGACGTCAGTGAGGGGGCATTTTTTGCGGGCTGAAGTGTACTTTTTATTGCTAGCAGTTTGGAATGCATGCTACTTTTTTGATCATTTTTATTCCATTTTTTGAGTGACGTAAAATGACCAAAAAACGAAATTTTGGCATTTGAATTTTTTTTTCTTCTACGGTGTTCAGCGTACGGGTTAAATGATGTTATATTTTTATAGATCGGACTTTTTCGGACGCGGCGATACCAAATATGTGTAACTTTTTTATTATTTTAATGATTTTATTTGTAAAATGGGGAAAGAAGGGTGATTTGAACTTTTAATACTTTTTTTTGTACTTTAGAACTTTATTTATTTTTTTTACTGTAACATTTAGTCCCCCTATGGTGCTTGACTACTAGGGGACGCGATTGTTAATATAGCCTAATGCATTGCATAGGCAATGTATTAGGGTGTACAAAGATGGCCGGTTTGCCCCACTTCCTGTCTACGGACGGAAGTGGGGCAAACCGGCAAATGTAAGTGACGGGGGCCTTCACAGGGCTCCCCACCACCGTGTCCGGTCGTCGGATCGGTGCAGCATAGCTGCGCTGATGCCGATGACCGTAATGATCGGTGCGCGGCACCGATTGTCATTCAGTCAGACGCCGCAGCCATTTTGCCGCGGTGTCTGACGGATTAAACAGCGCCAGCGGGCGGAGCCACCCACCGGTACTGTTACTGCCGGGTGTTAGCGGCGAAAAATTACTCCTATAGACCATATACCAGTCACCGTTCCGAACAGATAGGAAGCTTTATGTAAAAAAAATAAATGTATTGGATATGCAAAATACAATGCATCTCCCCTTATGGCCTACAGTGGTGGCCAAAAGTATTGGCACCCCTGCAATTCTGGCAGATCATTCTCTGTTTCTTCCTGAAAATGATTTCAATCACAAATTCATTGTTATTAATATATTCATTTATTTTGGTTGCAATGAAAAAACTCAAAACAGAATGAGACAAAAATCAAATCATTGATCATTTCACCCAAAACTTCAAAAAATGGGCCAGACAAAAGTATTGGCACCATCAGCCTAATACTTGGTAGCACAACCTTTAGTCAAAATAACTGCGAACAACCGCTTCCGGTAACCATCAATGAGTTCCTTACAATGCTCTTCTGGAATTTTAGACCATTCTTCTTTGGCAAACTGCTACAGGTCCCTGAGATTTGAAGGGTGCCTTCTCCAAACTGCCATTTTGAGATCTCTACACAGGTGTTCTATGGGATTCAGGTCTGGACCCATTGCTGGCCACTTTAGAAGTCTCCAGTGCTTTCTCTAAAACCATTTTCTAGTGCTTTTTGAAGTGTGTTTTGGGTCATTGTCCTGCTGGAAGACCCATGACCTTTGAGGGAGACCCAGCTTTCTCACACTGGGCCATACATTATGCTGCAAAATTTGTTGATAGTCTTCAGACTTCATAATGCCATGCACACGGTCAAGCAGTCCAGTGCCAGAGGCAGCAAAGCAACCCCAAAACATCAGGGAAACCTCCGCCATGTTTTGACTGTAGGGACCGTGTTTTCTTTGAATGCCTCTTTTTTTCCCCTGTAAACTCTATGTTGATGCCTTTTCCCAAAAAGCTCTACTTTTGTCTCATCTGACCAGAGAGCATTCTTCCAAAACGTTTTAGGCTTTCTCAGGTAAGTTTGGGCAACCTCCAGCCTGGCTTTTTTATGTCTCGGGGCAAGAAGTGGGGTCTTCCTGGGTATCCTCCCATACGGTCCCTTTTCATTCAGACGACGGATAGTACGGGTTGACACTGTTGTACCCTCGGACTGCAGGGCAGCTTGAACTTGTTTGGATGTTAGTCGAGGTTCTTTATCCACCATCCGCACAATCTTGCGTTGAAATCTCTCGTCAATTTTTCTTTTCCGTCCACATCTAGGGAGGTTAGCCACAGTGCCATGGGCTTTAAACTTCTTGATGACACTGCGCACGGTAGACACAGGAACATTCAGGTCTTTGGAGATGGACTTGTAGCCTTGAGATTGCTCATGCTTCCTCACAATTTGGATTCTCAAGTCCTCAGACAGTTCTTTGGTCTTCTTTCTTTTCTCCATGCTCAATGTGGTCCACACAAGGACACAGGACAGAGGTTGAATCAACTTTAATCCATGTCAACTGGCTGAAAGTGTGATTTAGTTATTGCCAACATCTTTTAGGTGCCACAGGTAAGTTACAGGTGCTGTTAATTACACAAATTAGAGAAGCATAACATGATTTTTCAAACAGTGCCAATACTTTTGTCCACCCCCTTTTTTATGTTTGCAGTGGAATTCTATCCAATTTGGTTTTATGACAATTCTTTTTGTGGTTTTCCATTGAAAACAAATTAAATGAAGATAATAATACCAAAGAATTTGTGATTGCAATCATTTTCAGGAAGAAACTGAGTATTATCTGACAGAATTGCAAGGTTGCCAATACTTTTGGCCACCACTGTAAAGGAAGTAACTGAACTGGTCCAATAATGCCATTTGTAGCCTATTATGCATCTTTGTGGCAAATTCATTTCCTTCTAAAAACTAATTACTCTTCCACAGGTTCGCTCTCTCCCATACGTACAAGCTTTTATAGTTAAGCACTATTCCACAGTGCACGTTGTTACAGATTCTTGTGATCCCCCTCTACTTTCCAATCCAAACATCTCCTTCCCTATTGCTACTTTTGTTACAAAACCTACAAGCAGCAAAGAAGATAAAAATACCCGATACAATCTGTCCCGTACAATTACTTATTGTGCTACAACTATTGGCTAAATTAAACTATGCCACCATAATTCCTATTTTACATCTGACTTGTTTTCTACCACAATTGATTCCTCTATTTATGGTAAGGCCTCGTTCACACGGCTTATTTTGGGACAGATTTCAGTCCATATTGCGTGCCGTACTGCTCTGCAATATGGCTGAAATCCGTCCCAGGCATTACGGTAATCCACAGTTCTCATAGAGAACTATGGATTCCGTCTCCCCTCCCCACTTGGCGAATACGCCGGCGGGGAGAAAGTGACATGCACATTATCCTGGCGGGATAAGCGCCGTGGATAATGGCTGTCTATGGGCGGGAGCCCCCCCCCACCGCGTGCAACGAGGAGTAGCTAATGTGTCAGAACTGTTCAGAGGCTTTTTTGTTTTTTTTTTTTCCATTTTTTTTGTTTTTTATTTTTTTCTGAGTAACTTTTTGTGCAACCAATCATTTTTTTTTTTTTTATAAGGCTTTATTTATAAACATTTTTGAACTTTTTTTTTTCCTTCAAGAAAAATTAACATTTCACCTCACATCAATACATTCTTTCACAGAAGCATTAGAGGTATTACAGAAAATACAAAGATCAATCTGCTCATATTATATACAATTCTTCATGTAAGCTGTTCATATATCTGTACATATTAATTTACCTGAAATAACTTTATTAGGCAGTGTCATAAGCCCTAGAACAGGATGAGTTCTAGGAACATAAAACTAGCGAGGACTCTCCAGTGTGTCCTCATGCCACACTAGCGAAAGTTATCCGGTATATTTTCTGTATTCCTAGGCGTGTTCGCCTCTACTCATATATCTTGTCAATGCTTCTATCACAACCATCACACATCTCATTCATTCTACACATTCATTCCTTTCCGTTCCATCCCTGATCTGCCACATTCATTCATGACTGTTCACACAGTTAGTGCTGCAATTAAGCTACTCCAGACCAATGAGAATCTCTTGGGGATGCCCTTAGCAGCGTACGTGGTCTTGTATCTTGGTAATTCTGCATTGAACAGTTGTTTCCATTGTTCTAGGGAGGGCACCTTTGGAGCAGGGGCGTTGCTAGGGTCCTAAAACATCCGGGGCTCGGGCCCTTTGTGTTTTTCTGGGTAGGGCTGGGTGCACACGACATTTTTCACGCCTCATTGTGAACTGTGGATGTTTTTTATAAAAGAAAAAACTTCTTTTTCCTGTCACTAATTTTCTGCACATCCCACACAGATCCGCCACTCCTCGCAGTCACTGTACAGAAAAAAATCACCAATAAACAAATTTACTTTTTCAAAACTTCTCACCTTATATGACAATACCCTAAACAGTCACCAAAACATACACCTACACATGGAGAAAATCTACCAGACAAGTGATTTTTACTAAAACCCTCCTACAAACCAAGACCCAAACTATTATACTTAAGCTCAAATAATCCTGCCAGAACCCTGACCGAACGCAACCCCACATGGACTATCAGTTGTACACAGGTACTGATTACATATACCACCGCCATACAGTGACCCATGTAGTGGCAGAAACTAGTTGTATGTAGCTCTGCAGAAATATAAGTGATTGCACTGCATTACATTGATGAACTCACCGAGACGTCTTTCTGTTTCAGCGTCGTTCACTTTCCCTTTTCTTCTCCATCCGGGTTCACACCTTCATGCTGATTGCTCCGCCAAGACTCGTCCCTGAGGATTTGGACACAAATAACTTAGAATCCTCCATTTCCAGCAACTCCTTAATTATAGGTATGCAGTCCCTCAGTTAGGTATCTAGGGGCACTGAAGCAGTATAGGGGGCCACAGGCAGGTATATGGGGCCACAGGAAAGGTATATAGGGGCACTGAGGCAGTATATAGGGGCCACGGGCAGGAATATGGGGGCCACAGCAGGAATATGGGGGCCACAGGCAGGGATATGGGGCCACAGGTATATAGGGGTACAGGCAGGTATATAGGGGCACTGAGGCAGTATATAGGGGCCACAGGCAGGTATATAGGAGCACTGAGGCAGTATATAGGGGTCACAGGCAGGTATAGGGGGCCAAAGGCAGGTATATGGGGCCAAAGGCAGTATATAGGGGGGCACAGGCAGTATATGGGCCACAGGCAGGTTTATAGTGGCCACAGGCAGGTATATAGGGTCACTGAGGCAGTATATGGGGCCACAGCAGTATATGGGGCACTGAGGCAGTATAGGGGGCCCAAACAGGCAGTAATGGGCCCACAAGCAGGTATATAGGGGCACTGAGGCAGTATAGGGGGGGCACTGAGGCAGTATATGGGGTACAGGCAATATATAGGGGCACTGAGGCAGTATATAGGGGCACTGAGGCAGTATTGGGGCCACAGGCAGGCATCGGGGGCCACAGGCAGGTATATGGGGGCCACAGGCAGGTATAGGGGGCCCAGGCAGGTATATGGGGGCACAGGAAGGTATATGGGGGACACAGGCAGGTATATGGGGGACACAGGCAGTATATGGGGGCCACAGGCAGGTATATAGGGGCACAGGCAAGTATATAGGGGAACAGGCAGTATATGGGGGCCACAGGCAGGTATATAGGGGCACAGGCAGTATATGGCGGCCACAGGCAGGTATATAGGGGGCCACAGGCAGTATATGGGGGCCACAGGCAGGGATATGGGAGCCACAGGCAGGCATTATAGGGGCACAGGCAGCATATGGGGCCACAGGCAGGGATATGGGGGCCACAGGCAGGGATATGGGGGCCATACAGTATATGGGGGCCACAGGCAGGGAAATGGGGGCCACAGGCAGGGAAATGGGGGCCACAGGCAGGCATTATAGGGGCACAGGCAGTATATAGGGGGCCACAGGCAGTATATGGGGGCCACAGGCAGGGATATGGGGGCCCACAGGCAGTATATGGGGGCCACAGGCAGGTATATGGGGGCCACAGGCAGGGATAGGGGGGCCACAGGCAGGCATTATAGGGGCACAGCACATATGGGGGCACAGCAGGGATATGGGGGCCATAGGCAGTATATGGGGGCCACAGGCAGGGATATGGGGGCCACAGGCAGGCATTATAGGGGCACAGGCATTATAGGGGCACTGAGGCAGGTAAACGCTATAAAAATAACAACATTAATACTCCCCTTAACTCCCCGGCGAGCGCGCTCCGTCCTCTTCAGCCCGCGCTCGCCGGCAGCTCCTCAAGCGCACAGCCTATGACGCGCTGTGCGCCCGAGGACAGGCAGCGTCGCGATGACCTCTCGTCATCGCGACGCTGCGCAGCCGCACGGGGCCGCGGCGGGTCCTCAGCGCTGTGAGGACCCGCGGCCCTCGCGGTGTCGGACCGGCGGGTCCGACACTGTCTGCGGAGCAGGGAGCGCTCGCTCTCTGCTCCGCAGAAGCCCTCACTTGGTGTGTGCGCCCAGCGGACGCAAATGCAGCTGAAAGGCCAGTCGGTGCTCCAGGCCCTTGCAGCGGCCGGGAAAGCCCAGGAGACTCGGGGCACAGGGGTTTTTTATTTGGGGCCCGAGCCCCGAATAAAACAGCCTAGCGACGCCCCTGCTTTGGAGGTTTCCAATTTAGAAGGATAGTTTTCCTAGCATAGTAGAGTAGTAGTCTATATAGGGTGCGTTCAGCTCTACCGGGGACCACTCCACCCCCAAAGCCCAAAAGCTGTTATCTGGTGAAAACACTTTGGGGAAGACCTAGTTTTTGTTTTTAAGAAGTCATTTATCTCCTCCAGTAACTCTGTAGAATCGGAAAACTCCATATCATATGAAAAAAGGTACCTCTCTCCTCACCACATCTGGAGCAGGCCGCAGAAGACAAACATTTCATTTGATATAGCCGAACTGGTGTGAGATAAACCCGATGGAGCCATTTAGTTTGAATCAACTGATCTCTGGCACTTAGGACTGACAAGTGCCAGGAGGATGTCAGCTCTGATAGTGCCTCATTCAGCAAGGATGGAATATCTTGCTGCCACCTAGCCAGAGAGACTTCCAATGGAGAGGTCTGACAACTCATAATGGCCTTATAGATAGAGGATACCGGTTTCTGAAGGTTTATCCTCCTCAAAATGGACTCTAGGTACCCATAAGTAAGGTGTACCTGTGTTGCACCAAATTGGGTCGTACAAGCATGTCTTAGCTGTAAGTATCTGAAGAAGGACCCCCTCGGAAGATGGAACTGGAGTTGCATGTCTCTAAAGTCCCGAAAGGCCCCTTCCCTATATAGTGGTGTAAGGTATTTTACCCCTCGGGCTGCCCAGAACCCATAATCCGGCAGGCTCAATAATTCCGGCAACTTTTTATTACACCACAAGGGGATAACAGGGGACCAAGTACCATCCTCCCCTTTATGTCCATACGGCTGAATAAAGGTTGTCCATGAGCGTATAGCAGCACTCATTATTGACGTGTAATAAAACTGTACGCAATGGCCCTCTCTATACGGCAGGTTCGAGAGTCCTTCAAAAGACCCAACCAATGCCGCCTCCAATATATGGGAGGGATTATTCTCAACCTCTCGAAACCATTGAGCAATGTGCGCCAGTTGAACCGCCACGTAATAGATATACAAGTCCGGAAAAGCCAGTCCCCCCCCCCTCTTACGGGGCCTTAATGGTGGCCCTATTTAAGCGCGGGGTAGCACCTCCCCATAGGAACCAGAAGAAAAGCTTATCCATCAAAGCAAAATGGGATCTAGGGAGAAAAACCGGTGCTGCGCGGTACACATACAAAAACTTAGGCAACATTACTATTTTGATTATATTTATCCTACCAACAAGTGACAGGGGAAGGCTAGCCCAGGTTTTCAACCTCACTTCTGTCTGCCTCACCACCGGCTGGATATTTAAGTCAAGAAATTTATGAATGTCTTTATGTACTGTAATCCCTAAGTATCTAAATTGCGTAACCAACTGCAGTCTGGATTTAGAGGTCACTAGGGCTTCATCAACAGCATCCACCGGGAATAGTGTGGACTTAGCTTCCAAAAGTGTTCACTGTCTCCAGTAAGCCCTCCAGTGATCCCCCGGGATCTCCCAAGTACACCAACATATCATCCGCATAAAGCGAGATTTTTTCTTCTATTCCTGCTATTAGCCATCCCTGTATGCCCCCATGATTATTTATCATAATGGCTAAGGGCTCCATGACTAGTGCGAACAGCAGCGGCGACAGAGAACACCCCTGTCTAGTACCCCTCTCCAACGGGAAGGGGTCAGACAATTGACCATGTACCCTCACCCTTGCGGTAGGCCTTATGTATAACCGTCGTAACCACTGAATGAAAGTGGGCGGGATTCCCATCCTAGCCAGCAGGAGCCACATAAATCTCCACTCAACGGAATCGAATGCCTTTTCGTTATCTAAAGCGGCAATTTACTCTCCTACCCGCATTGTCCATGCGTCACCTCCAGATTAGTGTATAGCCGTTTAAGATTAATCTCTGTCGTTCTTCCCGGCATGAAACCTGATTGCTCCGCTCCAACCAAGGAGAGGATCACCCCAGTGAGTCGCATAGCCAATACCTTTGCCAAAATCTTTGTGTCTAAGTTTAAGATATCGGTCTATAGAAACTACACTGTTCTGGAGGCCTGCCTGGTTTATGAATTATAGTGATTACCGCTTCAGAGAAGGAAGGAGGGAGAGAGTCCCACGCCGCCGCAAACAATTTTTCTAATCTGTCGCCCCATTGTTCCACTTCACACTTGTACCATTCAGCCGGAAAACCGTCAGGCCCAGGCGTCTTGTGTGTTGCTAATCTCCCTATCGCCCTACTAATTTCTCCAGCAGATATCTCTTTTGCTAGGTCCTCTGCCTCTGTCTCATTCAAGCATGGTAGCTTCAATTGAACAGGAAATGTTCTATGTTCTCATCCGTGATCTGCAATCTGGAGGCGTAGAGTTCCCTATAGTAAAGAGCAAATTGCTCACATATCTGAGCGGGTTCTGAGCGGATGGTTCCATCCCTATCAACCACCTTGGCCACCACTGTCATCGGGGTCTCAGCCCGTGCTAAGTATGCTAACGCTATCCCATTTTTATCTCCCTCAACAAAAATGGTTTGTTTCTGCATGAGAAGTCTTTTCTGGGTATAGTCAGTCAAATGTAACGTGTAGGACCGCTGGGCTTCAAGGAATGCCTCCTTGGCTGATGGGGAAGGGTTGGTTACAAAATCCGTCTCCCTCAGTGATAGCTCAACCTCCAACTGTCCCCTTACAGTCCTCAATTCTGCCCTATGTGCCGCAATAGCCCCAATCAAGAACCCCCTCAATACCGCCTTGGAGGCGTCCCATTCCGTCAACGGGTTCACCAGGCCTTCGTTTACCTCCCAGTATGATGTCATGTGTTCCTGGCAGGTACTCAGTACCTTTGGGACATCCAGCCATCTAGGGTTCAACCTCCACAACCTTCTAGAGGCCCGTGCAGGCGAAACCAAAGTCAGCTTCAGAGGCACATGGTCCGATATCCCTCTAGGGAGGTATTCGACCTTCGGTATCATATGTAAGATATCTCTGGAAGCAAAAGCCAGGTCAAGACTGGATAATGCGTCATGTGATGGAGTGAAACACGAGAACTGCCGTGTCTGAGGATGAAGCCAACGCCATGTTTCAATCAGATTGTGCGTTATCGCCCAGTCCCTGAGACCCTTGTTATGCGTTGCCTGAGGTCTATGTCTGTCTAAGTCTTGGTCTAGGATGGCATTGAAGTCCCCCAGCAGGAGTAATGGCATCCCCGGATATTGCGAGATTTTAGTCATAAGGGCATCTAAAACTCCCCTTTGGAATGGCGGTGGCACATATATACACCCAATCAAGAATTCTGAACCCCACAGCCGAACATGTAGAAGTACGTACCTCCCAGATGGGTCTATGTGCAGACTCTGTAACTGGAGCGGCAGTGACTTGCTGATCAATACTGAGACCCCCCTTGCGTAGTTGGAGTACACTGCATGGTAAGTCATCCCTATCCAAGGCCGCTTCAGTGCCAGTGTCTTCTGCCCCCGTAGGTGCGTCTCTTGGAAGATAATAATACCAGGATTATATGATTTGACATAATCGAAGACCAGTGCCCTTTTCAATTTGTAATTTAACCCCCGGACGTTCCAGGACACAATCGTACACTCAGCCATTATCCCAGTTAACCATGCAGACAGCGCCCAAACACCCGGCAGACCAGGGATCCACACAAACACACAATCCATTCATACCACAGAACCCACACCGCAGCAACTCTGCTAAACATAGCCCTCCCCCACCCTGCTCAAAGCCACCCAACTTGCCCGAGCCTAGATTCCCTAACATGTCAATCAACTGTTAGAAACACAGAACTGAATGGTGCGCCGAGGCGCGTAAAACCTAATGAAGGAAGAGGGAAGAGAAGGAAAAAAAAAAAAGGGACACCTGTTTGGGTGTTCCAACTCTCCCTTTCCTGAGAAAAAGAAGTGACCCTGAGTGGAAAAGGAGTACTCAGGATGGGAGAACATAAAAATAATAAACATCAAACATGGTAGTGCTATTCTAGCTTAACAACAGGCTAGGAGATCTACCAGCCCAAATCCAGCCCATATCAGCGATGGTCAGGAGAGCGTCTATCGAGCCAATCGGAAACCTCCTCAGGCATTGTAAAGAAGTGGGTGCAATCTCGGTACGAAACTCTCAGTCTAGTGGGATACAGCATCGCATATTTAATTCCAGCATCCCTCAGCCTACTCCGCACATTGGTGAACTGCCTTCTTCTCTTTTGGATTTCGGAGGTGAAGTCGGGATAAAAGGATAATTTGTTGCTTTCGTAGATAATGTCCCCTTTGCGCCTGGCAGCCGCCAAGACTAGGTCCCTGTCTCTATAATTGAGAAGTTTGAAAATGAACGGTCGGGGTGGAGCCCCCGATGGCAGTGGCTTGGTCGGAATACGATGCGCTCGTTCTACTACAAAACTAGGAGAGAAGTCTATAGGAGCTAACACCTCTTTCAATAGTCGTTCCACAAACTGCTCCGGAGACTGGCCCTCTACCCTTTCCGGTAGGCCCAGGATACGGACATTGTTGCGTCGACTTCGGTTCTCGGCGTCTTCCGCTCTGGCCTGTAAAGTTTTGACTTGTTGCTGTAGAGTGCAGATAGACGCTTGATTGGTATTTGAGGTATCTTCCACTTCGCCAATTCTACGCTCTGCCTCCACTGTACGTTCACGGATCTTATCTATGTCATGGCGGAGTTTATTGATGTCCATCTGTAGGTAATCTATCTTGGTGGTAAGAGTGGCTTGACAGGTCGCAATCGCCGCCATAATTTTCTCAGTATCAAGAGCCCCGTTGGAATAGTGCTCAGGTGGGGTCGACTCCTCCGTCTGGCTCATCACGTCCACTGAGGTTTGTTTTTGTGTAGATAAAGGTGCCGTGGAGGCTCTGTTACGTCCCATACGTAGGGTTGACAGTGGGAGCTGAGCTGCGATTATATCGCGGTTTGGGCAGTTGGTGCCAGCAATGCAATAGAATACTTGGTAATAAAAATAGTGTCAGAGTATAGGGACCGGTCAGTAGTATGTCCAGTACATAAACACTGCGCAATGAGCAGGTATATCACGGTTGCTCAATAGGTGGTACCCCTGTCACGAGCAATAATGTACAGCAGGTAAATGTAGAGGAGCCAGTGATTGTATATTAAACAACAGCAGGTAGTAGAAAGTCAGCTGTAATATAAATGGACAGTAGATGTCACTCCTGTCCCAGAGAAAGCTGGTAATTCAGTGATGATAATATATCTATTACTGTAGAGTGGGACCCTCTGGTACTAGGGCTGTTTTTCTGTGCTGTAGTTATATATCAGGCTAAGAGCCTCCATACAGACAGGAGTGGGGAGCATCGGGTGCTTCCACCGCCGGTTTTAAGCGACTGAGGTACTTTTATAAAGCTCACACTTCAATAGCAGTAGGGCAGCTAAGATGGCGCCGGGGTGTTTTTCCCTTCCCGGCCTTTTCAGGTAGTGAAGCTAAGATAGCGTAGTCTTGGCGCCAAAAGCACCGAAGAGATGCGCAGTATTATTTTTGTCCCCAACACCTGCCTCCACTCTCCACACACTGAGTCTGTCCCCGCTGCCCAGCTCCACACTTAGCTGCTTCCAAAGCGTTAACCGCTGCTCTCCCCGGCCGTTTGATGCCCCGGGCGTTCCATTGCTCCTCTCTGCTGCTGCCCCGCTCCACGTATCTGTGTCCACCGCGTTGACCTCTCCTCTCCCCAGCCGTTTGGTGCCTCGGGCGCTTCACCGCCCTGCTCCGCCGCTGCCCCGTTGCCTTCTCTGTCAAACTGCTGGTCCGTCTCGTCTGCGGTGCCCGGATGCGCTCGCGATCAGCAGCTCCGGTCTGAGCTGGGTCCTGTGCTCCGTTCCGCTCACAGCCCCGCAGTGCAGCGTAGCTTTATCCCGGCAGCCTTTTCTTTTGCTTGTCGAGATGAGCGCCCGGCACGATCCGTTGTCGGGCTGATCTTCTCTAGGCAGTGCGGCAGGTCCTCTGTGCCCAGACAGCTGTTGGGTTAACTCACCCGGGTCTGCAGGGGATGCGTTTCTCTGCTTCCTGCCGGGTCTCACCTTCTCCTCTATCCCGGCTCGGGACTCCCCGGCAGCTTGTAGCAGAAACCCGAGTTTCACCAGCCAAGCCAAATAAACGAGGAATAGCAGCAGGCTTTCTTGATGTTCTCCTGTATAAGTAGCTAAATTCTTAGCCACTCAAATAGGTCAAAAAACAGGATTTTTGCAGGATTTTGCAGGAGCTGCAGACACCCACGTCGTCACTCCATGAAGGACAGGCCACGCCCCCCATGCAACCAATCATTGCAACTGGACACTTTTCTGTGACTTTCTGGTCCTCAGGTCTCTTATTGACTACTTACTGTTCACATCAGGCTTTAGTCCTGTATTCTGTGTATAAGTTGAATAAAGTTACTGGTGTAGACACCATTTTGACTTGCACGAGAGTCTATCTGGCAGGGATAGCGTTTTGTTTTTTGTTTTTTTTTATTGCTCTATAGAAAAGCCCAGTTGAGTATGATTTCTACGCATACATAATAGAATAAGTCTATGGGCAACATATGCCCCCTGTATACTATTCAAAATACATGTTGAGAAATACTGCTGATGTATACTCCAGCTATATCTGTTGGTAGCCTCTAATAGGTTATTAAAGAGGACCTATCACCTCCACCTACCTATAGTGGGTTGCAAAAATATTAATACCCCTTGACCTGTTCCTCTTTTTTAAACATTACTGCACCAAACTTAAATGTGTTTTATTGATATTTTATGTGATAGAGCAACACAAAGGAGCAAGTGCTTTTTCAAATTTTTGCAAAGTGTTGACATGCATATATATTCAGCCCCCCTGAGTCTAAACTTTGTGGGACCATTGTCAGCTGCAATGACAGCTGCAAGTATGTTGGGAAATGTCTCTACCAATTTTGAACATCTGGAGGCTGGAATATTTACCCATTCTTCTTGCACCATCAGATTGGTTGGAAAATGTTTGTGACCAGCAATTTATAAGTCATACCACAGATTCCTAATGGGAATTAGGTCTGGACTTTGACTGCGCCATTTTAACACATGAATATGCTTTGATTTAAGCCACTCCATGGTAGTTGTGCCTGTACATCATTGTCCTGTCTCAAGTCTATTGCAGCCTCCAACAGGTTTTCCTCCAGGATTGTGTGGCATTTAACATCATCAATCATCCCATCAACTCTGACCAACTTTCTTCTTGAAGCAAAGCATAACCATAGTAAGATAATAATTCCACTGCACTCTCGCGGATATATGCTTATAAACGTATAAGCATATTAGAAAGTCAAAAGATCACATAAATTGGTTACAGAGTATCAATAGTGTTTCCATACAAAAATAGGTGACCATCTACAAATTTTATGGCTTGAGGAAATTGTGATCATGCGAAACGTTTCGGCTGTCACCGCTGCCTACCTCAGCCAGATCACCCAGTAAGATATGCTCAAAGGTAAAGGATGTGTATGGAAGACCTGAGTTGACCAGGATGAAACCCTGGAGGCAGTTTAGGACCGCGGAGATAGGGAGCTGTGGTACTTAAGCAGGGAGAACACAGGCACGAGTTGCAGCCAGTGTAGTGTGGTGTGGAGTGTATTTGTATGGAAGCACTATTGATACTCTGTAACCAATTTATGTGATCTTTTCACTCTCTAATATAAATTAATTACGTTTATAAGCATATATCCGCGAGAGTGCAGTGCAATTATTTTCTTATTATTGTCTGAAAGAGTTGAAACACTCTTTTCCACAGGGCTTTTTTCAAAAAGGGCTCTCTTCTTTCCACAGAGGCTGGATTTGTGAAGTACATAACTAACAGTTGTCCTTCGGACAGATTCTCGAACCTGAACTGTAGATTATTGCAGCTCTTCCCGAGTGATGCTGTGCATCTTGGCTACTTTAGTGCTCTCTTTGTCTGGGCTGTTGGTTTATGTAAACGGCCATGTCTTGGTAGCTTAGCAGTTGTGCCATACTCAACTTACAGATGATGTATTGAACAGATGATGATGTTCACAATTGTACTTTACCAAACCTCTGATGCGTTCACAAAACAGCTGTAGTCTACTAAGAATAAATTAGTTACAGATATACTCTATTTACTAATTGGGTGACTTCTAAAGGCAATTGGTCACACTGCATTTTATTTAGGGGTAGCAGAGTGAAGAGGGTGGCACTTTAGTTTTTTTATTTAGTATAACATGTAACTTTTTTTTTACACTTCACTAATACTTGATGCTTAGTGTTGCTCTAATCATATAAAATATCAAAAAAATACATTTTAAAGGGGTTGTCTCACCCCAAGGATTGCTTTTTATGTTAACGATCTTGCAAAAAGCACTTTGCAATATGTGTCCATTAACAGTGTCCTACCTATTGCTAGATATACCCTTCTCCGATCGCTATAGCTACAGACCTGTTTGATCTTTCCTGATAGGCTGCCAGTGCTGCTCGCTATAGCTACAGACCTGGTGTCCTCAGCAGCTCGTCGATGCAGGCCAGTAGAAGCTAGTAAACGCCCCTGAATTCAAAAATTAAACTGAAAAAACATGACTAAGGTAAAATGAATTGATGTAATGAAACAATCCCTTTAAGTTTGTGGCTGTAACGTTTAAAAATAAGTAAAACTTCAACAGGTATGAATACTTTTGCAACCCACTGTATATAAATATCCATGCTCACCAGGGGCAGACCTACCGCAGTAGCGGGCTTAGCGACTGCTATGGGGCCTGCCGCCACAGTTTGGGGGAGGGGCGGCGCATCCTGACCCAGAACACCTCGGCCCTCTGTCCCAAGCCTTTAGCGGCAGGGACGGCACGGCCTTAGCAGAGCACACAGTGCCCCCGCCGCTCTGCTCTTCAGCCTGGTAAGCCTAAGGTCTTAGGCCTTAAGCCTACCAGGCATCGGCCCCTTGCGCGGCATGATGATGTCATATCATTGCTCCGGCCTGCATGGGGTGAATGGGAGAGAGGTGAGTTATGTGGGCCCATCTACATCCTACTTACCTATGTAGGGCACTCCTACCTTCCTATGTAGGGCCGCCCTAAAGCCTGCCTACCTATGTGGGGCCCACCTAACTAGCTACCTATTGCCAACCTACAACCTACCTATCTACCTGGGGCCCACCTATAGCCTCAGTACCTAGCTACCTGGGGCCAACTTACAGCTTACCTACCCACGTGGGGCCCACCTACAGCCTACCTATCTAGCTACTCACGTGGGGGCCACCTACAGCCTACCTACCCAAGTGGAACCTACCTACTAAACTTCTTATGTGGAGCACACTTATAGCCAACCTACCAACCTATTTATGTGCGGCCCACATATAGCCTACCGAGCTAACTAGGGCCCACCTACAGCGTAGCTACCTGAGGTCTGCCTATCTACCTACCTGAGGCCTAACTACCTGCCTAGGTCCAATCTACCTACCTACCTACCTTGGGCCTAACTGCTGTCAACCTTCCTACCTGGAACTAGCTACCTAAGACCTACAAACCTATAACTGGGGTCTACCTATCTCCCTGGGACCCTGCTAACTTAATTACCAGGTAATATGAATCTGAGATGTATAGGCCATAGCTGTAGCACAGTCTCCATGGGGTTAGTCCTCTGTTCCTCCCTACCCCTCTAGGAGACTGTGTATTTAAGCTATGGCCTGTGCCCACTCTTCCACCCCTGGCATGTTTGTACAGAGGTGGGGGACAGTGAGGGAGGTGTTGGAAAAGTGACAATTCTAAGATATGTGTCTAAATCTGCATGAACGCAGAAGAAAATGGAAAGTAAACGACTTGTCAGAGAAACGTCACGTGAGTCACAAAATGTAACTGTACAGTAATCACTTATATGTCTGCAGAGCCAACATATGGTTACTATATGGCAGTAATATACAGTCTCTACAACCTGTGTACACTGGTAACTACCACTATATGGTCACTGTATGGGGGTAATATAAGTCTGCAGAACATGTGTACACTGGTATTTACCACTATATGATTACTATATGGTAGTATTAGTAATCTTTGTATACTGATCTTTATTCATTAATAGTATATGGGTATTATTCAGTCACTATGTGGTGGTATAATAGAGTTGTTGTGTAGTAGCGTTATTGATAATGTTGGTCTTGGTATAGTGGGATTTGTGGTATAGTGTTTGTTAGAGCTATGATGGTCATACAGTGAGGTCCATAAGTATTTGGCCAGAGACAACATTTTTATCATTTTGGTTCTGTACATTACCATAATGAATTTTGAACAAAACAATTTAGATGCAATTGAAGTTCAGACTTTCAGCTTTAATTCAGTGGGTTGAACAAAATGATTGCATAAAAATGTGAGGAACTAAAGCATTTTTTAATCACGATCCCTTCATTTCAGGGGCTCAAAAGTAATCTGACAAATTAAATAATTGTAAATAAAATGTTAATTTCTAATGCTTGGTTGAAAACCCTTTGTTAGCAATGACTGATTGAAGTTTTGAACTTATGGAAATCACCAGACGCTGTCTTTCCTCCTTTTTAATGCTCTGCAAGGGCTTTACTGCAGCGTTTTTCAGTTGCTGTTTGTTTTTGGACCTTTCTGTCTAAAGTTTAGTCTTTAACAAGTGAAATGCATGCTAAATTGGGTTGAGATCAGGTGACTGACTTGGCCATTCAAGAATATTCTACTTTTCCGGGGGCGGGACTATCCAAGATGGCCGCATTTTACCCGAACTCCATGTCTCCCAGCTCCAACTGAAGAATTTTAATCATCTTTCAGTGCCCACAACGACTACTGCACGCTGCTTTTAGAATTTAACAACCTGTGCATGCTGCGGAGATACCTTTGCAACTCCCCAGAGATCCAGGAGTGACATACTGCCATCCCCACCCGGACCTTGCTGTCGGCGGGCTCCTGACCTGGAGAGACTGTTGCCCTCCCTGCTACACCAACCGGCGCAGCTTTGAGGCACTTGCGGGGGGGCTCCGTCACTACAGGAGCACCCGACAGCCTGCCCCTGAAAACCAGCGCGGTCCTGCAGCGGAGAGGAAGGCGCTCGGCTCTTAACGGCTTCCTGCTCTCCTGACGCACGCCTGCCTTCCACTCGCGGCCTCCTTGGCTGGTATCAGTGAGCAGGGACATCTGCAGTAGACAGCCATCCTCCACAGCCACTGCTGCTCGGACTGACGTTCGGCTCACACCGCAGGACGACAGCCAACCCTCTCACTGCACACCCGCTACGGCTCTGCAGCACCGGCTGAGGACACTATTGTTGCAGACATAGCTGAACGCCTGCCTCCGCAGGCATCCGGCTCCCGGACACTTGTCGCGGCCCCGACGCGCACTCGCCTCTTGCCCGCGGCGTTCTTGACACATAGCCACCTTCAGGTCCATGGCGGCTGCGAGCACACAGGCGCTCTTTGGGCCACAGCTTGGAGCGATCCCTGACCGGCTCAGCCCATCGGCTCTCCAGCACGAACTGGGACATCTCATCTACCGGCTCTACCTGGGCACCACCTTGTCTGCGACACTGAGGTGAGATTGTTCCAACAGAGGGTCTTGGGGGACTGGTGGATCTTTTTGGAGGCTCAAGGATGGTATCCGTGAACTGACCACGTTTTGGCGGGAACGCCGCCATTTTCCCCATCTTCTATACAGCGGGAAGAAAGGGGTGGGAAGGGCGTCCATTTTCCCCGTCTCCTTCGTACTAGCAGGAGGACAAGGGCGAGAAGGTCGGCCATTTTGGGACCGCATCTTCTCACATATTATGTTATATAACTGTTCATCTTCCTGTTGAGCATCAAGGTGGGCAACAACTTCAGAGTGGGGGCTTAATACTATCTGCTAATAGGGGCTAGCCAGGCATAACATACCTGTGCTCCCTGAGAGAACTCAGTCATCATACAGTTAAAGATCAGCTGCGCCAGAGAGCTCCTGCTTGTGAAGACACCTTCATTACTGGCTTTTCTAATCTCTCTCGCTTGCCAACAGCGACCCCAAGAGATTGTTGACAGTCACATATGTTCTGTTGCTTCTATCTGCACTGCTAGCTTTGTCAATCTTAAAAGTGATACTTCACACCCAGAATGGGCATTATCAAAGCTGAATGAACCATATCTGCTTGGAAAGCCCCTAACAAAGATTCCTAACACTGATCTCTTCTACACACCTGCCAACAAAAGTGTCTTTCTTATATGTACACCAACAGTGCCATCTAGTGGACCTTGTTTATATAGTAGTGCTTACAGATTTGTAATGTAGCCCAAACAATAACAGTTCATTCGTCGCTCACCTTGTAAAATTCTAACCTGCTATCCACCCCGTGGGTCATGGATAGATTCTTCACACCCACCTCCTCAGCCAAACAAAAGAAAAATCCACCAAAAGCAAACGCCACCCATCGGCACCCGCTCAAAATACAAAGAGAATATGGCTTCCTCATCTACCAAAGAAAACACTATGTCTCAATCCCCCTCCACAACCCCGAAACGGGACACCAACCAATCCTCTGGCCAATGGTCTCCGGCCTCCAGTCCTACCAAATCAGCTTCACTAGGGCATCTACAAGCCTCTTCCATGGCCCAAGAAGTGTCTAATTTAATCATGCCCTTACTGGACAAACGATTTGATCTCTTTCAATCGTTCGTTAACTCGGCCCTCTCTCAGATCACAAATCTCACCCAAAGAGTTAATGAGTTGGAAACTCGCACTAATTCTTGTGAAACGGACGTCTCCCAAATCCATCAAGAAACCTCCCTTCACACCCAGCAACTTCAACAGTTTCAAGACAAAATCGACGACTTGGAGAACCTGCGATTTGTGGGCATCCCAGAATCGGTTAAAGGGGAGGATCTTACTACTTGGGTAGCGATCGACATTCCTGCCGCTCTGGACCTTACGCTTCCTCAAACGCTCCCTGTGACAGAACGAGTTCACCGAATAGGCCCAGCTCCTCAGGCCAATGACCGGAGACCACGCCCAACCATTGCCAAATTCTTGCATTACGCACACAAAGAAAAAATACTAAAGGCATACCGACAAAAGCGATCTCTAGAAGTCCGTGGCCATTATATCTTAATCTTTCAAGACTTTTCTGCTGCTGTGACGGCCAAATGTAAATTGTTCACTCCCATATGCAAAGCTCTAATTGACCGGAATATAAAGTTCCAAAATGGCGGCGTTCACTCAAAATTGTGGTCAGTTCACGGAAACCATCCTTGAGCCTCCAAAAAGATACACCAGTCACCCAAGACCCTCTGTTGGAACAATCTCACCTCAGTGTCGCAGACAAGGTGGTGCCCAGGTAGAGCCGGTAGATGAGATGTCCCAGTTCGTGCTGGAGAGCCGATGGGCTGAGCCGGTCAGGGATCGCTCCAAGCTGTGGCCCAAAGAGCGCCTGTGTGCTCGCAGCCGCCATGGACCTGAAGGTGGCTATGTGTCAAGAACTCCGCGGGCAGGAGGCGAGTGCGCGTCGTGGCCGCGACAAGTGTCCGGGAGCCGGATGCCTGCGGAGGCAGGCGTTCAGCTATGCCTGCAACAATAGTGTCCTCAGCCGGTATCCTGTATCCGGCCAAGCTCAAAACTACAATCAACGGCAATACCACTTTCTTCACAGATCCAGTAACAGCTGAAAATGTCCTCCTACGGGATGCTTCTCCAGAACACAGATGAACGGTCAACTATAGAAGAGACATTTGCCGCTCTCTTCTCCTGTTGTTATTACCTGGTTTAACATGTTTTATGCATTTTACATAATTGTATCTCTTTTTTTATATGTGTTATTGCTTTACGGTTCTCTACCTCTTTTCTTCCCCCGAGGGGACGCGGACCACTCATCGCCTTCCATGATCCAGCTCCACCTGCTCGCTGGGACGGGTCGACTGGAGATATCAAGCTCCTGTTTCCCTGTGTCATATCTCCACACGTGGGAATAGGATGAGTACTAATCTATCTACTTTGACCTCCACACCTATCACTAACGACACGCTCAAGATATATTCATGTACCTGGCCTAAATTGCCCAGTCAAACGGAAGAGGGTCCTTACTCACATTAAGCGCACACGCCCCGATGTTGTGTTCCTTCAAGAGACCCATTGGCGAGAGGGGGACGGATGCGAGTTGCGAGCCCCGTGGATTGGTCGTTGTATTTCGGCTAATTACACCACTAAATCCAGAGGGGTGGCCATCATATTGGCTAACTCAATAAGATATCAGATCTTAGAGGAGTGTGCGGACCCTATCTTTACATAGCACTGCAAATTGAAGACTCGCTCTACTCGCTTTTTAATCTCTACACTCCCAACTCCTCTTCCCCAGAATTTTTCTCACACATCTATAATTTCTTACTCTATAAACGCACTGACAATCTAATTATTGGGGGGGATATTAATAATGTACTCTCTCCAGCACTTGATAGATCGTCCCCCGCCTCTACAGATTCTCGTGCTACACAGAGCCTCCTCCACATGATGCAACACCTTCACTTGTGTGACCCCTGGAGGGTGCAACACATCAATGAACGAGATTATTCCTTCTTTTCTGTGGTTCATAGCAGTTTTTCCCGTATTGATGTATTCATAGTGTCCGACCCATTATTTCACCAAGTGCGCACAACCCACATCCACAGCAATGCTGTGTCGGACCACGCCCCCATTGAAATGTGTCTATCTTTGGATGTCCCCCAAGCGAGTGAAAGACCATTGGAGGTTCCCCTCATATTTAGTGGATTCTACTGACTTCCGCTCGTACCTAGTGATGAATTGGAACAATTTTGTGGATGATCATTCTCACTCCCAGGTAGATCCCTCTTTACTTTGGCGGACATTCAATGCGGTAACGCGGGGTCATGTTATAGCATATGTCTCCCTGTTGCGGAAACGTGCCAAACACACTACACTACATACAAAACTGCTGGAAGCCCATAGGCTATTTTTACAGAATCCAGATGACTCGCATCAAATGGAATATCTTGGGGCCAAACACTTATTAGATACACATACTTAGGCTCAAGCCAAGTGGCAGATAAAGCACACCAAAAAACATTTCTTTCGGTGGGGAGGTAAATCAGGTAAACTGCTGCCGCTGTTCACAAGACCTTATTCTCCCAAACAACACATACTGCAGATTAGGCATCCAAATACGGGCCAGATCATGACAAACAATAAAGACATCATTGACACCTTTTTCACCTACTATTCCAATTTGTATCAAGCAAAACCATACCAAGCCCAAGCCACATGGGATTTACTTAATCTTACCCAACCTCCCAAATTAACATCAGACCAAGCAGACTGCCTATCTGCCCCCATCTCTCAGCAAAAGGTTGGAGATGCTATTCGTGCCCTGAAGAATAGCAAATCACCGGGCCCGGACGGTTTGTCGGGCAAGTATAAAATTCTCCAAAGGGAGATGACCCCAGCCCTAACAGACCTCTATAATACAATCTACCAGGACAACACACCGGTGGTTTCTTTTCAAGAGGCTCGCACAGTCCTCATCCCTAAACCTAAAAGAGACCCTACAGACATGGGCTCCTATCGTCCAATTTCTTTTCTCAACACCGATTACAAGATTTTAACTACCATTCTAATAGATTACAAAACTTCTTACCATCCCTACTAACTACCTCACATTTGGGATTTGTGAGGGGTCGCCACTCAACACTGGGGATTCGGACGGCCATCGCAGCAACAATCGCTGCCTCTAATTCTAAATTCCCCACTACCATGCTTCTAAGCTTAGACGCTGAGAAAGCGTTCGACTCAGTCTCCTGGCAATTTCTAAACACTTCGCTTCGGAGCAGGGGCTTCGGGAACACTTTCCTGGATTTCCTCCAAAATTTACAACTGAACACGAAGACATTCCTCACAATCAATGACCAGAACTCCCCTCATTTCCCAATATACCGTGGAGCCAGACAAGGCTGCCCCCTCTCCCCCCTTCTGTTCGACCTCGCATTGGACCCCTTTCTCCGTTATTTACACACTTGGAACGGTTTTCAGGGTATAGCAATTGGCAACACGGAGGTACGCTTGTCTGCCTACGCTGATGATCTCCTTCTATTTATTTCCAGACCACAAAACTTGTTGGCCCAGTTATTAACGGAGGTGGAACGGAAGGGGGAATTATTGGGGTTCAAAATTAATATTGATAAATCAGAGGCCCTATTACTTTCAGGCCCATCTTCCCCACTTTGGTCCCGCAATTTCGCCCTAAAATGGCAAAAATCTTCAATAACTTACCTAGGAGTCCAAATTACCCGACACCCTTCTAAATTGTACTCGACAAATCTTGACATCTTTGTTAAATTCCTTAAAGACAAACTTAATGCTTGGTCGGGTCTCCTATTGTCTTTCGCAGGTAGGGCAAACCTTCTTAAATTAGTGGTCTTCCCGAAGCTCCTGTACCTCTTCCAGACTCTTCCACTATAGTTACGGCCCCGAGACATAAGACTAATTAATAAGTTATGTGCCTCTTTCATTTGGAATAATAAACGACCCCAGGTTCCCTTTATCATACTACGCCAACCCAAATCCCATGGAGGTCTTAATTTTCCGGATATTCAGCTGTTCAATTTATCTACTAATTTGTGTATCCTAAATAAATGGTTTGCAGGATCGCACAGTTACTCACCAAAGGCTTTGGAAGCCTGGTTACACCCACATATCTCCTTAACAAACCTTTTACACAGGCCTTACAATGCTCTTCCCCAGGAGGTGAAAGAAAACCCCCTGTTTATGGCCCCCTGGAAAATGTGGCGCATGGTGCGCAAGCAGAGGGGCTTCTTGCCAGAACTTTCCTTGGGGCTCGAGTTTCTCAAGAACCTGGCCATTTAGGAAGGTAAGCCCCACCCAATCTTCAAATATTGGCTGGAAAGGGGCTTTCCCAATTGACCGACCTGGTGGATGCTCAAGGGAAAAAGCTACTGACGTTTAACCAAATATGTGTTAAATTTGAATTCGGAGGGACTGGGAAGACACCTTACTTGCCACACTTACCAAAACTCCAGACCTACGAGGCCATATTTCGAAGTTTTACCTCGAACTTAGATCCCTGATAGAATATGACACCAGACCCACCGGAATTAACAAGTGGATCAATGAAATCCCAAATCTACAGATAAACGAGGTACTGATAACGCATTCCCGGCTACTAAAAGCTATACCTAGTGTGTCCTACTGGGAGATGTCCCTGAAAATCATTCATAGGGGATATATATCCCCAAATCCCACATTTTTAATGGGAGGAAGCCCATCATCAACCTGTACTAGATGTGGAGAGGCTGTGGCGGACCTTATACATTGCTTTTGGCATTGCCCAATAAGTCGAACCTTTTGGAGACGAATACATAGTTTCGTCCGCACTCATATATCTGAGTCTGTCCCCCTCTCGCCAATGTGGGCCCTTTTTGGAAACCTTGACGTGAACCGACAGTTGCCACATCATACCAAAAAAACTACATATTATCATATCAGCCGCTGCCCACAAAACTATTTTGCAAACATGGATGGGTTCTACATATCCGTCCTTGCGCATCTTCCTAGATAAATTAACATTCTTATTAAGAATGGATTGGGTAGATTCTTCCATCCAAAAAGAATATAAAGTCAGGGGATTTTTCTTGACCTGGCAACCTATTATTGATATTCTTTCTACACACATTAGAAACCGTATACGCTCCTGCTTTCAACTTACCACTTGGTACTTGGAACAGGTTGTGGGAGGTCAACCCCCAATACCAGATCATCTGTCACCTCATACTGACGGAGAATGATCAACCAACTATCTGGTCATTTACCTATGACACGGGTGGTGGGTGGTCCACACTCCCCCCACCCCCCTTCTCCCCCTTTTTTTTTTTTTTTCTCTTCTTTTCCCCCCTACCTTTCTTCTCTCCCCTTCCTCTTAACTTGATGACTATTGCTACAGTGGTACATGATAACTGTGCGGCTGCCTATCCGAAATTTAAGATGTGGATCTTTTGGAGTGGTGCGAGATTGCTGCCCCGGCATCATGTGGAACCTATATTCTAAAAGTTTGACTTCCTTTATGGATCCTGCCCATACTCATGGCAGATATCGAGGTATTAGACTTGAAACAAACTCCTTGGTGTATGTTTATAAATCTGGTGCACACATTCCTCGTGCTGCTGACGCAGCAATCTACCTTTGGCTCATCAGCTTGGGCTTCTCTTGCCCTAGAGATTCCCTCTCTGGTGATTGCATGGAGCCAACTTTGAAGATTTAGATCTATATTATGAGCCTTGCTCGTGGAATCTTAAGGTAACATGTACATGGCTATTAATGACCTTTTGCAGATTATTTACTTAACTTACATTTACAGTCTTATACAATTATTGACTTGCTGTCGAGTCCCTGGGAGTGTTCCCCGCACTCTCCAGACGCATACGCTGTGGCAGATTCCTTTGCCCATTCCTTTCTGACTATCGCGGTCCTTATGTGTAAGTACGTGGGACGAGAACTTGTACACTTTAAGATGTGCTCCTTAGCACACATTTACCTGTCTGAGATACTATTCCTTCACGTGCTTGGCATGAGAGTCTGCCTTGGAACTCTTAGATCACGCGCTCATCCTCTTGTAGACCGATGCTCTGGTGCTTGTGGGGCGGTACTTTCTGGGACCCAGACCTGCACAGTGTGCCTGACTCACGACCTACCACAGTGGTTGATATGCCCAATTTACATTTCTGCTTTTAAGAATATACTTATTGTGCCATACTTAATCTGTTCATATTATTCACTTAATATATATCTTAAGTGTTAATTGGTACTATTTTGAAATGATTTGATTTCATGTTGGAATTTTCTGAATTCTCCGAGTATAACCCGTAATTTCGAGATGTTAATTCTGAAGCAACCTCCTCTGTTTGTACCCTAATGTTTAATAAGATGTTCGATCTTACTGTTAACACAGCTAATCACTCTGTACATATTTGCATACCTCTTCATTCTCCCGTACATTCACATCTGGGTCCCTGCAGGACAGCCTCTCATCTAGCACAGACTCATTATATGGACTGTACAATTGGCCACCACGAATTTGCTTACATAGACTGAGGACTTACCACATCTCACTGCATTTTCCCCTCTCCCCATATGCCTGTCCCCCCATTCCCTCTCTATCTTATATGTTTTGTTGCCCCATGTTGGGGCTAATGTTTGTTATTGTGTTATTGATTGGAAAATGTTAATAAACATATTCTTAAAAAAAAAAATAATAATTCTACTTCTTTGCTTTAATAAACTCCTGGGTTGCTTTGGCTTTATGTTTATGGTCATTGTCCATCTGTATTATGAAATGCTGACCAATCAGTTTGGATGCAGTTGGCTGGATTTGAGCACACAGTATGTCTCTGAATACCTCAGAATTCATTAGGCTACTTCAGTCCTGTGTCACATCATCAATAAACACTAGTGACCCAGTGCCACTGGCAGCCATGCATGTTCAAGTCATCACACTGCCTCTGTCGTGTTTGGATGTGGTATGCTTTGGATCATGAGCTGTACCACGCCTTTGCCATACTTTCTTCTTTCCATAATTCTTATAGAGATTGATCTTGGTTTCATCTGTCCAAAGAATGTTCTTGCAGAACTGTGCTGTTTTTTTATGTATGTTTTTTTTTTTTTAGCAAAATTCCAATCTAGCCTTTTTATTCTTGAGGCTTATGCGTGGCTTGCACCGTGCAGTGAACCCTCTATATTTACTTTCATGCAATCTTCTCTTTATGTTAGATTTGGATATTGATAGCCTACATTCTGGAGAGTGTTGTTCACTTGGTTGGCTGTTGGGAAGGGGTTTTACTTCACCATGGAAATTATTCTGTCATCATCCACCGCTGTTGCCTTTCGTGTGCGTCCTGGTCTTTTTGCATTGATCAGTTACCAGTGCTTTCTTTCTTTCTCGGATGTACCAAACTGTAGATTTTGCCACTCCTATTATTGTAGCAATTTCTCCGATGTTTTTTTTCTGTTTTCACAGCTTAAGAATGGCTTGTTTCACTTGCATGGAGAGTTCTGTTGACCGCATGTTTTCTTAACAGCAAAATTTCCAAATGCAAGCACCACACCTCAAATCAACTCAAAGCCTTTTATCTGCTTGAGAATGACATAACATAGGAATTACCCACACCTGCCCATGAAACTGCCTTTCAGTCAATTACCCAATTACTTTTGGTCCATTTAACCCCTTACTGCCGTAGCCAGTTTTGGCCTTTCTGACAGAGACCAATTTTTGAAATCTCAGTTACTTTGTGAGAATAACTCTTTGACACTGTTATCTATCCATGTGATTCAAAGATTGCTTTCTCGTGACACGTGCTTTAAATTAGTCAGAAATTTTGGTCCAAAAAATCCTCGTTTATTTGTATAGAATATTGTGAAAAATTTACGATTTTCAAACCTCAAAAATTTCTGTGTGTGACAGTTATTCCACTCAAAATAGTTAATAATTAGCATCTAGTATATATCTACTGAAGGTTGGCATAATTTTTTTTCAATATACATCTGTTTAGGGACCAGTCCAGTTCTGACTTGGCTTTGAGGGGCCTGTATGTTAGACACTCCCATAAATGACTCCATCTAATTAACCACACCCCTTAAAGTATTCCAAACAGAATTTAGGAAGTTTATTAACCCATCAGGTGTTTCACAGGAATTAAAGCAAAGCACTTTTTTTTTTTTTGCAGATTTACAACTTTATCCATTATTCACAGGAACACGGTAGATGTGACCAGGGAAATGCAACTTACTAATGATTTCCCCCGTTCTCCATTTTCAAGAGATCCCTATGTGGACCTAGTGCGCTATTTGACTAAAAACCCCAAGCCTCGAGTAGGAGGAGACCTCCGGACTCTGGGGTCTCATTTTCAATTTCGATTTTATTTTGGTGCCTTTCAGGTTTTTGGGCACCCAAAGGTGCAAACTTAATAAACACCCCTAAAAAACTCATATTGGAAAAAAAATTCCTTAAGGGAAAATATCCGGGGGTAGTGAGTAACAACCCCAAGTGTTTCACAATTTTTTTTTTTTCATTTGGGGGTGAAAATGAAAAAAAATTTTTTTTTCCACAGTCTGCTTTTAGCTGAAATGGTTAATTTTTACAAAAAATTTTTTTGGAAAAAAAACACCCCCAATTTGTTAAACAATTTCTTCGAAGTTCAGCATACCCTTTTAATGGGGTTAAAGGTGTTTTGGGGGCTGGCGGGCATCAAGATGGGAAGCATATTCGGTTTGGAACCAGATTTTTTTGGGGGGGGCCATTCGTATTGCAAAGCCCCCAAAGTAGCAGAAAGGTGAAAACCCTTTCCCGAAATCACCACATTTTGAATTAAACCCATCAGGGTCTGTTGGGGGTTTTTGTGCCTTTTGGGGACACCTCTGTTCCATAGTTTTTTTTTTACATTGGGGGATGAAAATGGGGGAGGCACAAAAAAACAGTTCTGCCATTGTTTTTTGGGCTTTTATTTTTACAGTGTCGCGTCGGGGTAAATGACATAAACTTGACTATGAGTCGGTAAATTGCAAAATATACATTTTTTTTAAATTTTTTTTTTGTTTTATTACTTTTACACAAAAGAAATGTGTTTAAAAAAATTGCGTTTTTATGTTTTTATGGGGTTTTAAAAAAACATAGATATTTATGTGTATATTTTTCAATTATTT